>QBTX01002173.1:0-21888 GCA_003063285.2 Arachis monticola
TTTAGAGTTTAGGATTTAGGGTTTATGGTTTAGGATTTAGGGTTTGTGGTTTATGGTTTATGGTTTATAGTTTAGCCTTTAGGCTTTAGGGTTTATGGTTTAGGATTTTGTCTTTGTGCTTTAGGGTTTTGGGTTTAGGGTTTAAGATTTAGGGTTTTGGGTTTAGGGTTTAGGGTTTAGTGTCTAGTGTGTAGGTTTTAGTGTTTATGGTTCATGGTTTGGTGTTGAGGCTTTATGGTGTAGGTTTAGGGTTTAGGGTTTAGGGTTTAGGGTTTATGGTTTATGGTTTAAGTTTGGGCTTTAGGGTTTTGGGTTTAGGGTTTAAGGTTTTGGGTTTTGGGTTTAGGCTTTAGGCTTTAGTGTCTAGGGTGTAGGGTTTAGGGTTTATGGTTTGGGGTTGAGGCTTTATGGTTTAGGGTTTATATTTCTGGTTTAGGGTTTAGTGTGTAGCATTTAGGGTTTAGGGTTTATGCTTTTGGGTTGAGGATTTATTGTTTAGGGTTTAAGGTTTATAGTTTAGGGTTTAGGCTTTAGGGATTATGGTTCAGGTTTAGGGTGTCGGGTTTAGGGTTTACGGTTCGGGGTTGAGGGTTTATGGTTTAGGGTTTAGGCATTAGGGTTAGTGGTTTAAGGTTTAGGGTGTATGGTTTATGATTTAGCATTTTTGGTTTGGGGTTAAGGGTTTATGGTTTTGGGTTTCTGGTTTAGTGTTTAGGGTGGTGTAGGGTTTAGGGTTTAGTGTTTAGGATTTATGGTCTAAGGTTGAGGTTTTAGGGTTTATGGTTTATGGCTTATGCTTTAGGTTTTAGGGTTTTTGGTTTAGGCTTTAGGGTTTGTGGTTTAGGGTTTAGTGTTTAGGGTTTAGGAATTAGGATTTATGCTTTAGGCTTTAGGGTTTGTGGCTTAGGGTTAAAGATGTTTGGTTTAGGGTAGGTTTTAGGGTTTATGGATTAGGGTTGAGGGTTTACAGTTTAGGGTTTAGACTTTAGGGTTTGTGGTTTAGGTTTTAGGGTTAATAGTTTGGAGTTGAGGGTTTAGGGTTTAGTCATGTTTGTGGTTTAGAGTTTAGGGGTTACGATTTAGGGTTTAGGCTTTAGGGTTTGGGGTTTAGGGTTTAGGGTTTACTGTTTGGGCAATATGATTTCTTGTTTAGGGTTTAGGGATTAGGGTTTAGGGTTTAAGGTTTAGGGTTTAGAGTTTAGTATTTAGGGTCTAGGGTGTAGGGTTTAAGGGTTTACGGTTTATGGTTTGGGGTTGAGGGTTTATGGTTTGGGGTTGAGGGTTTATTGTTTATGGTTTAGGGTTTAGGGTTTGTGATTTAGGGTTTAAGGTGTAGCATTTAGGGTTTAGGGTTTATGGTTTGGCATTGAGGGTTTATGATTTAGGGTTTATGGTTTAGGCTTTAGTGTTTAAGGTTTAGGATTTAAGGTTTAGAGTTTAGGTTCTATGGGGTAGGGTTTAGGGTTTATGGTTTATGGTTTGCAGTTGAGGGTTTATGGTTTGGGGTTAAGGGTTAAGGGTTTATGGTTTAGGCTTTAGGCTTTAGGCTTTAGGGTTTATGGTTTAGGGTTTAGGATATAGCGTTTAGGGTTTAGGGTTTATGGCTTGGGGTTTATGGTTTAGGGTTTAGGGTTTAGGGTTTATAATTTAGCGTTTAGGATTTAGTGTTTGAGGTTTATGGTTTAGGGTGTAGGGTTTAGGGTTTGTGGTTTGTGGTTGAGGGTTTATCTTTTGGGTTTTAGGCTTTAGGGTTTGTGGTTTAAGGTTTATGGTGTATGGTTTAGGGTTTAGGGTGTATTGTTTGGGGTTGAGGGTTTATCGTTTAGGATTTAGGCTTCTATTTTTTGTGGTTTAGCATTTAGTGTGTAGAGTTTGGGGTTTAGGGTTTAGGGTCTAGGGTTTATGGTTTGGGGTTGTTGGTTTAGGGTAGGATTTAGGCATTACGGATTATGGTTCAGGTTTAGGGTGTAGGGTTCAGGGTTGAGGGTTTATGGTTTAGGGTTTAGGCTATAGGGTTAGTGGTTTAAGGTTTAGGGTGTACGGTTTCTGGTTTAGTATTTATGGTTTGGGGTTGAGGGTTTATAGTTTAGGGTTTATGCTTTAGGGTTTCTGGTTTAGTGTTTATGGTGTAGGGTTTAAGGGTTTAGGATTTAGGATTTATGGTTTGGGGTTGAGGGGTTAGGGTTTAGGGTTTAGGGCTTATGCTTTAGGGTTTATGGTTTTTAGTTTAGGCTTTAGGGTTTATGGTTTAGGATTTAGTGTTTACGGTTTAGGATTTACTGTTTATGCTTTAGGCTTTAGGATTTATGGCTTAAGGTTAAAGGTATTTTGTTTAGGGTTTAGGGTTTATGGTTTGCGGTTGAGGATTTATGGTTTATGGTTTAGACTTTAGGGTTTGTGGTTTAGAGTTTAGGGTTTATAGTTTGGGGTTTAGAGTTTATGGTTTAAGGTTTAGGGTTTACGCATGTTTGTGGTTTAGGGTTTAGGGTTTAGGGTTTAGGGTTTACTGTTTGGGCATTAAGAATTCTGGTTTAGGGTTTATGGTTTAGGGTTTATGGTTTAAGGTTAAGGGTTTATGGTTTAGTGTTTAAGGTCTAGGGTTTTAGGGTTTACAGTTTATGGTTTGGGGTTGAGGGTTTATGGTTTTGGGTTTTGGGTTTAGGGTTTGTGATTTAGGGTTTAAGGTGTAGCATTTAGGGTTTAGGATTTATGGTTTGGCATTGAGGGTTTATGGTTTATGGTTTAGGGTTTAGGGTTAGGCTTTAGGGTTTATGCTTTAGGGTTTACGGTTTAGGGTTTAGTGTTTAGGATTTAGGATTTAGGGTTTAGGGTTTATGGTTTAGGGTTTAGGGTTTATGGTTTAGGGTTTAGGGTTTATGATTTTGTCTTTGTGCTTTAGGGTTTTGAGGCTTTATGGTTTAGGTTTCGGGTTTAGGGTTTATGGTTTAGGGTTTATGGTTTAGGTTTAGGGTTTAGGGTTTAGGGTTGACGATTTAGGGTTTAGGGTTTGTGGCTTATGCTTTAGGATTTAGGGTTTATGGTTTAGGCTTTAGTGTTTGTGGTTTAGGGTTTAGTGTTTAGGGTTTAGGATTTAGGATTTAGGCTTTAGGCTTTAGGGTTTGTGGCTCAGGGTTATAGGTGTTTGGTTTAGGGTAGGGTTTTGCGTTTATGGATTGGGGTTGAGGGTTTATGGTTTAGGGTTTAGACTTTAGGGTTTGTGGTCAAGGGTTTAGGGTTTATTGTTTGGGGTTTAGGGTTTAGGGTTTAAGGTTTAGGGTTTATAGTTTAGGGGTTAGGGTTTAGTGTTTATGCATTAGGGTTTGGGGTTTAGGGTTTAGGATTTAGGGTTTACTGTTTGGGCATTATGGTTTCTGGTTTAGGGTTTACGATTTAGGGTTTAGGGTTTAAGGTTTAGCATTTAGGGGTTTACGGTTTATGGTTTGTGGTTGAGGGTTTATTGTTTGGGGTTGAGGATTTATGGTTTAGGGTTTAGGATTTAGGGTTTCTGATTTAGGGTTTAAGGTGTAGCGTTTAAGGTTAGGATTTATGGTTTTGCATTGAGGGTTTATGGTTTAGGCTTTAGGGTTTAAGGTTTAGGATTTAGGGTTTAGAGTTTAGGTTCTAGGTGGTAGGGTTTAGGGTTTTTGGTTTATGGTTTGGAGTTGAGGGTTTATGGTTTAGGGTTATGGTTTGGGGTTATGGGTTTATGTTTTAAGGTTTAGGCTTTAGGGTTTGTGGTTTAGGGTTTAGGGTGTAGCGTTTAGGGTCTAGGGTTTATGGTTTGGGGTTGAGGGTTTATGGTTTAGGGTTTATGGTTTATAGTTTAGCGTTTAGGCTTTAGGGTTTAAGGTTTATGGTTTAGGGTGTATGGTTTAGGGTTTGTGGTTTGGGGTTTAGGGTTTATCTTTTAGGATTCTAGATTTAGGGTTTGTGGTTTAAGGTTTAGGGTGTAGGGTTTAGGGTTTAGGGTTTATGGTTTTAGGTTGAGGGTTTATGGTTTAGGATTTATGCTTTTATTGTTTATGGTTTTGCATTTAGGGTGTAGTGTTTGGGGTTTAGGGTTTATGGTCTAGGGTTTATGGTTTGGGGTTGATGGTTTAGGGTAGGGTTTAGGCATTAGGGATTATGGTTCGGGTTTAGGGTGTAGGGATTAGGGTTTATGGTTCGGGGTTGAGGGTTTATGGTATAGGCTTTAGGCTTTAGGGTTAGTGGTTTAAGGTTTAAGGTGTACGATTTAGGGTTTAGGGTTTATGGTTTGGGTTGAGAGTTTATGCTTTAGGGTTTCTGGTTTAGTGTTTAGGGTGGTGTAGGGTTTAGGGTTTAGGGTTTAGGATTTATGGTTGGGGTTGAGGGTTTAGGATTTAGGGTTTAGGGTTTAGGATTTAGGGTTTGTGGTTTAAGGTTTTGGGTGTACAGTTTAGGGTTTTGGGTTAATGGTTTGGGGTTGAGGGTTTATCGTTTATGGTTTAGGCTTTGGGGTTTCAGGTTTAGTGTTTAGGGTTTAGGGTTTAGGGTTTATGGTTTATGGTTTGGGGTTGAGGGGTTACGGTTTAACATTTAGGCTTTAGGGTTTGTGGTTTATGGTTTAGGTTTAAGGGTTAGGGTTTAGTGTTTATGCTTTATGGTTTAGGGTGTAGGGTTTATGGTTTAGGGTTTAGGGTTTAGGGTTTAGGGTTTTTGGTTTATGGTTTAGTGTTTAATGTTTAGGATTTAGGCTTTAGGATTTAGGGTTTGTGGTTTAGGGTTAAGGGTGCAGGGTTTTGGGTTTATGGTTTGGGGTTAAGGATTTATGGTTTACGGTTTAGTCTTTAGGGTTTGTGGTTTAGGAGTTATGGTTTGGGGTTGAGCGTTTATGGTTTAAGGGTTAGGGTTTATAATTTAGGGTTTATACGTGTTTTTGGTTTATAGTTTAGGATTTAGGGTTTATGGTTTAGGATTTAGGGTTTGTGGTTTATGGTTTATGGTTTATAGTTTAGCCTTTAGGCTTTAGGGTTTATGGTTTAGGATTTTGTCTTTGTGCTTTAGGGTTTTGGGTTTAGGGTTTAAGATTTAGGGTTTTGGGTTTAGGGTTTAAGGTTTAGTGTCTAGTGTGTAGAGTTTAGGGTTTATGGTTCATGGTTTGGTGTTGAGGCTTTATGGTGTAGGGTTTATGGTTTAGGGTCTAGGGTTTAGGGTTTAGGGTTTAGGGTTTAGGGTTTATGGTTTATGGTTTAGGTTTCGGCTTTAGGGTTTTGTGTTTTGTGTTTAAGGTTTTGGGTTTTGGCTTTAGGCTTTAGTGTCTAGGGTGTAGGGTTTAAGGTTTATGGTTTGGGGTTGAGGCTTTATGGTTTAGGGTTTATGTTTCTGGTTTAGGGTTTAGTGTGTAGCATTCAGGGTTTAGGGTTTATGCTTTTGGGTTGAGGATTTATTGTTTAGGATTTATAGTTTAGGGTTTAGGCTTTAGGGATTATGGTTCAGGTTTAGGGTGTAGCGTTTAGGGTTTACAGTTCGGGGTTGAGGGTTTATGGTTTAGGGTTTAGGCATTAGGGTTAGTGGTTTAAGGTTTAGGGTGTACGGTTTATGATTTAGCATTTTTGGTTTGGGGTTAAGGGTTTATGGTTTTGGGTTTCTGATTTAGTGTTTAGGGTGGTGTAGGGTTTAGGGTTTAGTATTTAGGATTTATGGTTTAAGGTTGAGGGTTTAGGGTTTATGGTTTATGGCTTATGCTTTAAGTTTTAGGGTTTTTGGTTTAGGCTTTAGGGTTTGTGGTTTAGGGTTTAGTATTTAGGGTTTAGGATTTAGGATTTATGCTTTAGGCTTTAGGGTTTGTGGCTTAGGGTTAAAGATGTTTGGTTTAGGGTAGGTTTTAGGGTTTATGGATTAGGGTTGAGGGTTTACAGTTTAGGGTTTAGACTTTAGGGTTTGTGGTTTAGGTTTTAGGGTTAATAGTTTGGAGTTGAGGGTTTAGGGTTTAGTCATGTTTGTGGTTTAGAGTTTAGGGGTTACGATTTAGGGTTTAGGCTTTAGGGTTTGGGGTTTAGGGTTTAGGGTTTACTGTTTGGGCAATATGATTTCTTGTTTAGGGTTTAGGGATTAGGGTTTAGGGTTTAAGGTTTAGGGTTTAGAGTTTAGTATTTAGGGTCTAGGGTGTAGGGTTTAAGGGTTTACGGTTTATGGTTTGGGGTTGAGGGTTTATGGTTTGGGGTTGAGGGTTTATTGTTTATGGTTTAGGGTTTAGGGTTTGTGATTTAGGGTTTAAGGTGTAGCATTTAGGGTTTAGGGTTTATGGTTTGGCATTGAGGGTTTATGATTTAGGGTTTATGGTTTAGGCTTTAGTGTTTAAGGTTTAGGATTTAAGGTTTAGAGTTTAGGTTCTATGGGGTAGGGTTTAGGGTTTATGGTTTATGGTTTGCAGTTGAGGGTTTATGGTTTGGGGTTAAGGGTTAAGGGTTTATGGTTTAGGCTTTAGGCTTTAGGCTTTAGGGTTTATGGTTTAGGGTTTAGGATATAGCGTTTAGGGTTTAGGGTTTATGGCTTGGGGTTTATGGTTTAGGGTTTAGGGTTTAGGGTTTATAATTTAGCGTTTAGGATTTAGTGTTTGAGGTTTATGGTTTAGGGTGTAGGGTTTAGGGTTTGTGGTTTGTGGTTGAGGTTTAGGGTTTAGGGTTTAGAGTTTATAATTTAGCATTTAGGCTTTAGTGTTTGAGGTTTATGGTTTAGGGTGTAGGGTTTAGGGTTTGTGGTTTGTGGTTGAGGGTTTATCTTTTGGGTTTTAGCCTTTAGGGTTTGTGGTTTAAGGTTTATGGTGTATGGTTTAGGGTTTATGGTGTATTGTTTGGGGTTGAGGGTTTATCGTTTAGGATTTAGGTTTCTATTTTTTGTGGTTTAGCATTTAGTGTGTAGGGTTTGGAATTTAGGGTTTAGGGTCTAGGGTTTATGGTTTGGGGTTGTTGATTTAGGGTAGGGTTTAGGCATTACGGATTATGGTTCAGGTTTAGGGTGTACGGTTCAGGGTTGAGGGTTTATGGTTTAGGGTTTAGGCTATAGGGTTAGTGGTTTAAGGTTTAGGGTGTACGGTTTCTGGTTTAGGATTTATGGTTTGGGGTTGAGGGTTTATAGTTTAGGGTTTATGCTTTAGGGTTTCTGGTTTAGTGTTTAGGGTGTAGAGTTTAAGGGTTTAGGATTTAGGATTTATGGTTTGGGGTTGAGGGGTTAGGGTTTAGGGTTTAGGGCTTATCCTTAAGGTTTATGGTTTTTGGTTTAGGCTTTAGGGTTTATGGTTTAGGGTTTAGTGTTTAGGGTTTAGGATTTACGGTTTATGCTTTAGGCTTTAGGGTTTGTGGCTTAAGGTTAAAGGTATTTTGTTTAGGGTTTAGGGTTTATGGTTTGCGGTTGAGGATTTATGGTTTAGGGTTTAGACTTTAGGGTTTGTGGTTTAGAGTTTAGGGTTTATAGTTTGGGATTGAGAGTTTATGGTTTAAGGTTTAGGGTTTACGCATGTTTGTGGTTTAGGGTTTAGGGTTTAGGGTTTATGCTTTAGGGTTTAGGGTTTTCTGTTTGGGCATTAAGATTTCTGGTTTAGGGTTTATGGTTTAGGGTTTAGGGTTTAAGGTTAAGGGTTTATGGTTTAGTGTTTAAGGTCTAGGGTTTTAGGGTTTACAGTTTATGGTTTGGGGTTGAGGGTTTATGGTTTATGGTTTTGGGTTTAGGGTTTGTGATTTAGGGTTTAAGGTGTAGCATTTAGGGTTTAGGGTTTATGGTTTGGCATTGAGGGTTTATGATTTAGGTTTTAGGGTTAGGCTTTAGGGTTTACAGTTTAGGGTTTACGCTTTAGGGTTTAGGGTTTAGGATTTAGGGTTTAGGGTGTAGGGTTTATGGTTTAGGGATTAGGTTTGAGAGTTTGGAATTTATAGTTTAGGGTTTTGGGTTTAGGGTTTAGGATTGAGGATTTATGGTTTAGGGTTTAGGGGTTGTGATTTAAGGTTTATGCTTTGGGGTTTAGGGTTTAGGGTTTATGGTTTATGCTTTAGGGTTTACGGTTTAGGGTTTAGGGTTTAAGATGTGTGGTTTATGGTTTAGGGGTTTAGGGTTTAGGTTTTAGATGTAGGGTTTATGGTTTAGGGTTTAGGATTGAGAGTTTGGAATTTATGGTTTAGGGTTTTGGGTTTAGGGTTTAGGGTTTAGGGTGGAGGATTTATGATTTAGGGTTTAGGGTTTGTTATTTAGGGTTTAGGCTTTGGGGTTTATGGTTTAGGGTTTAGGGTTTGGTGTTTAGGGTTTAGGGTTCAGGATTTATGGTTTAGGGTTTAGGGTTCGGGCTTTACGTCTTAGGATTTATGGTTTAGGGTTTAGGCGTAAGGGTTTAGGGTTTATGGTTTGGGGTTGAAGGTTTATGGTTTAGGGTTTATGCTTTATGGTTTCTAGTTTAGTGTTTAGGGTGGTGTAGGGTTTAGGGTTTAGGATTTATGGTTTGGGGTTGAGAGGTTAAGGTTTAAGGTTTAGGGTTTAGGGTTTGTGGTTTAGGGTTTAGTGTTTAGGGTTTAGGATTTAGGGTTTATGCTTTAGGCTTTAGGGTTTGTGGCTTAGTGTTAAAGGTGTTTGGTTTAGGGTAGGGTTTAGAGTTTATGGTTTGGGGTTGAGGGTTTAGGGTTTAGGGTTTATACTTTAGGGTTTGTGGTTTCGGGTTTAGGGTTTATGGTTTCCGGTTGAGGGTTTATAGTTTAAAGTTTAGGGTTTATAGTTTAGGGTTTAGGCATGTTTGTGGTTTAGGGTTTATGGGATCGGGTTTAGGGTTTAGTGTTTACTATTTGGGCATTACGGTTTTTGGTTTAGTGTTTATGGTTTAGGGTTTAGGGTTTATGGTTTAAGGTTTAGGGTTTAGAGTTTAGTGTTTATGGTCTAGGGTTTAGGGTTTAAGGTTTACTGTTTATGGTTTGGAGTTGAGGGTTTATGGTTTGGGGTTGAGGGTTTATGGTTTAGGGTTTATAGTTTAGGGTTTGTGATTTAGGCTTTAAGGTGTAACGTTTAGGGTTTAGGGTTTATGGTTTGGCATTGAAGGTTTATGGTTTAGGGTTTAGGATTTAGGCTTTAGGGATTAAGGTTTAGGATTTAGGGTTTAGAGTTTAGTTTCTAGGGGGTAGGATTTAGGGTTTATGGTTTATGGTTTGGAGTTGAGAGTTTATGGTTTAGGGTTTATGGTTTGGGGTTAAGGGTTTATGGTTTAGGGTTTAGGGTTTAGGATTTGTGGTTTAGGGTTTGGGGTGTAGCATTTAGGATTTAGAGTTTATGGTTTGGGGTTGAGGGTTTATGGTTTATGGTTTACGGTGTAGGGTTTAAGGTTTGTGGTTTCGGGTTGAGGGTTTATTGTTTAGGATTTAGGCTTTAGGGTTTGTGGTTTAAGGTTTAGGGTTTAGGGTTTATGGTTAAAGGTTTATGGTTTGGGGTTGAGGGTTTATGGTTTAGGATTTAAGCTTTTATTATTTGTGGTTTAGCATTTAGGGTGTAAGGTTTGGGGTTTAGGGTTTAGGGTCTATGGTTTATAGTTTGGGGTTGATGGTTTTGGGTTTAGTGTTTAGGCTTTAGGGATTATGGTTCGGGTTTAGGGTGTAGGGTTTAGGATTTATAGTTCGGGGTTGAGGGTTTATGGTTTAGGGTTTAGGCTTTTGGGTTTGTGGTTTAAGGTTTAGGGTGTACGGTTTAGGGTTTTGGGTTTATGGTTTATGGTTGAGGGTTTATCATTTAGGGTTTATGCTTTAGGGTTTTGCTTTAGGGTTTCTGGTATAGTGTTTTAGTTGTAGGGTTTAAGGGTTTAGGGTTTAGGATTTATGGTTTGGGGTTGAGGGGTTACGGTTTAGGGTTTAGGGCTTATGCTTTAGGAGTTATGGTTTATGGTTTAGGCTTTAGGGTTTTTGGTTTAGGGTTTAGTGTTTAGGGTTTAGGATTTACGTTTTATGCTTTAGGCTTTAGGGTTTGTGGCTTAGGGTTAAAGGTATTTTGTTTAGGGTTTATGGTTTATGGTTTGGGATTGAGGATTTATGGTTTAGGGTTTAGACTTTAGGGTTTGTGGTTTAGAGTTTAGGGTTTATAGTTTGGGATTGAGAGTTTATGGATTAAGATTTAGGGTTTAGGCATGTTTGTGGTTTAGGGTTTACTGTTTGGGCCTTAAGATTTTTGGTTTAGGGTTTATGGTTTAGGGTTTAGGGTTTAAGGTTAAGGGTTTATGGTTTAGTGTTTAATGTCTAGGGTGTAGGGTTTTAGGGTTTACAGTTTATGGTTTGGGGTTGAGGGTTTATGGTTTGGGGTTGAAGGTTTATGTTTTGTGATTTAGGGTTTAAGGTGCAGCATTTAGGGTTTAGGGTTTATGGTTGGCATTGAGGGTTTATGGTTTAGGGTTTAGGGTTTAGGCTTTAGGATTTATGCTTTAGGGTTTATGGTTTAGGGTTTATGGTTTATGTTTTACGGTTTAGGGTTTATGGTTTATGGTTTAGGGTTTAGGATTGAGAGTTTGGAATTTATAGTTTAGGGTTTTGGGTTTTGGGTTTAGGGTTTAGGGTTTAGGATTGAGGATTTATGGTTTAGGGTTTAGGGTTGTGATTTAGGGTTTAGGCTTTGGGGTTTAGGGTTTAGGGTTTATGCTTTAGGGTTTAGGGTTTAGGATTTATGCTTTAGGGTTTACGATTTAGGGTTTATGGTTTGTTGTTTATGGTTTAGGGGTTTAGGGTTTAGGGTTTAGGATATAGGGTTTAKGGTTTAGGGTTTAGGATTTTGAGTTTGGAATTTATGGTTTAGGGTTTTGGGTTTAGGGTTTAGGGTTTAGGGTTTAGGGTGGAGGATTTATGATTTAGGGTTTAGGGGTTATGATTTAGGGTTTAGGCTTTGGGGTTTATGGTTTAGGGTTAAGGTTTGATGTTTAGGGTTTAGGGTTTAGTGTTCGGGGTTTATGCCTTAGGATTTATGGTTTACTGTTTACACATAAGGGTTTAGGGTTTATGGTTTGGGGTTGAAGGTTTATGGTTTACGGTTTATGCTTTAGGGTTTCTAGTTTATTGTTTAGGGTGGTATAGGGTTTAGGGTTTAGCGTTTAGGATTTATGGTTTGGGGTTGAGGGGTTAGGGTTTAGGGTTTAGGGCTTATGCTTTAGGGTTTAGGGTTTGTGGTTTAGGGTTTAGTGTTTAGGGTTTAGGATTTAGTGTTTATGCTTTAGGCTTTAGGGTTTGTGGCTTAGGGTTAAATGTGTTTGGTTTAGGGTAGTGTTTAGGGTTTATGGTTTGGGATTGAGGGTTTATGGTTTAAAGTTTAGGGTTTATAGGTTAGTGTTTAGTCATGTTTGTGGTTTAGTGTTTAGGGGTTAGGGTTTAGGCTTTAGGATTTGGGGTTTAGGGTTTAGGGTTTATGGTTTAGGGTTTAGTGTTTACTAATTGGGCATTAGGGTTTCTGGTTTAGGGTTTATGGTTTAGTGTTTAGGGTTTAAGGTTTAGTGTTTAGAGTTTAGTGTTTAGGGTCTAGGGTGTAGGGTTTAGGGTTTACAGTTTATGGTTTGGGGTTGAGGGTTTATGGTTTGGGGTTGAGGGTTTGTGGTTTAGGGTTTAGCGTTTAGGGTTTGTGATTTAGTGTTTAAGGGGTAGCGTTTAGGGTTTAGAGTTTATGGTTTGGCATTAAAGGTTTATGGTTTAGGGTTTATGATTTAGGCTTTAGGGTTTAAGGTTTATGATTTAGGGTTTAGAGTTTAGGTTCTAGGGGGTAGGTTTTAGGGTTTATGGTTTATGGTTTAGGGTTTAGGCTTTAAGGTTTTTGGTTTAGGGTTCGGGGTGTAGCATTTAGGGTTTAGGGTTTAGGGTTTATGGTTTGGAGTTGAGGGTTTATGGTTTAGGGTTTATGGTTTAGGGTCTGTTGTCTGGGGTTGAGGGTTTATGGTTTAGGATTTAGACTTTAGAGTTTGTGGTTTAAGGTTTAGGGTGTAGGTTTAGGGTTAAAGGTTTATGATTTGGGGTTGAGGGTTTATGGTTTAGGATTTAGGCTTTTATTGTTTGTGGTTTAGCATTTAGGGTGTAAGGTTTGGGGTTTAGGGTTTAAGGTCTAGGGTTTATGGTTTGGGGTTGATGGTTTAGGGTTTAGTGTTTAGGCTTTAGGGATTATGGTTCGGGTTTAGGGTGTAGGGTTTAGTATTTATGGTTCGGGGTTGAGGGTTTATGGTTTAGTGTTTAAGCTTTGGGGTTTAGGGTTTAGGGTTTAGTGTTTAGGGTTTATGGTTTGGGGTTGAGAATTTATGGTTTAACGTTTAGGATTTATGGTTTAGGTTTAGGCATGTTTGTAGTTTAGGGTTTATGGTTTAGGCTTTAGGCTTTAGGGGTTTGGGGTTTAGGATTTATGGTTTAGGGTTTAGGTTTTAGGGTTTATGGTTTATGGTTTGGGGTTGAGGGTATAATGGTTTAGGATTTAGGCTTTTATTGTTTGTGGTTTTGCATTTAGGGTGTAGGGTTTGGGGTTTAGGGTTTAGGGTCTAAGGTTAATGGTTTGGGGTCGATGGTTTAGGGTTTAGTGTTTAGGCTTTAGGGATTATGGTTCAGGTTTAGGGTGTAGGGTTTAGGGTTTACGGTTCGGGGTTAAGGGTTTATGGTTTAGGGTTTAGGCTGTTGGGTTAGTGGTTTAAGGTTTAGGGTGTACAGTTTAGTGTTTAGGGTTTATGGTTTGGGGTTGAGGGTTTATTTTTTAGGGTTTATGCTTTAGGGTTTCTGGTGTAGTGTTTATGGTGTAGGGTTTAGGGTTTAGGGTTTAGGATTTATGGTTTAGGGTTGAGGGGTTAGGGTTTAGGGTTTAGAGCTTATTGATAAACCCATATTTCGTGATATATTTTTGCTCAATTTAAGTGATTTATTCAACCCTTCACCCACTTATTCATGTGAAATTGCATGGTTTTACTTTCCCTTCCTTATTATGTGATATATGTGAAAAACATGTTTCCTATGCTTTAAAAATAATTATTTTAATTACCTTTTATTACCATTCGATGCCGTGATTTGTGTGTTGAGTATTTTCAGATCTCCTAAGGCAGGAATGATTTAAAGGATGGAAATGAAACATACAAAAATGGAAGGAAAGCACAAAATGGAGTTTTTGAAGAAACTGGCAGCGATGCGAACGCATGGACGACGCAGCCGCGTGCCTAGCGCGAAAAGGCAGTGACGCGAACGCATGACTAACGCGGACGCGTGCCTTGAGCAGAACGCAGATGACGCGTACGCTTGACCGAAGCGAATGCGTTATAAGGAAAACACCCAGATGACGCGACCGCGTGACCCATGCGGACGCGTGACAGACGCCACGCACCAGAAACTGCAGAAAACGTTCCCAGCAATTTCTGAAACCTTTTTTGGCCCTGATCCAAGTACAGAAAGCACAGATTAGAGGTTATAAAGTGGGAGAATGCATCCATTCATGAGAGGCCTTCAATTATTCACTTTTCATGATTTAGATGTAGTTTTTAGAGAGAGGTTCTCTCCTCTCTCTTGGGTTTTAGATTTAGGATTCCTCTTAAAGGAATTAGGATTTTTTATTATTTCAATTTAGGATTTCAACTCTTTATCAGGTTCAATATTTCTTTTACTTTATATTTCTCTTTTACTTTCAGATACTTTAATGCTCTCATTTAATTACTTATGTTGCCAAATTGGCTTATGAACTCTCTATGTTTAGATTGATTTTCTCTTATTAATGCAATTGTGGTATTTCAAATTTATGATTCTTGTTTAGCTTTTTATATTCTTGGCTTTAATTGATTAACTAGAGGCTCTTGAGTTATCAACTTATCGTGATTATGTCGACTAATTGACTGAATTCCACTAACTCTAGTCTTTCCTTAGGGAGTTGCCTAGACTTGGGAATCTAAGCTATTAGTTCAAACTCTGACTTTCCCTTGCTTTCGTAAAGGTTAACTAAGTGGATTAACTTCAATTCTCATAGGAAGTAAACTAGATAGGACTTCCGAATTTCATACCTTGCCCAAGATTTATTTTTACAGTTATTTATTTTTTACTTGTCATTTAAGATTAACTTTTCCTTACTTTCAAAACCCCAATTTGCAAAACTCATAACCAATAATAAGAACACCTCCCTGCAGTTCTTGAGAAGACCAACCCAAGGTTTAAATACTTCGGTATCAATTTTAAAGGGTTTGTTACTTGTAGACAACCAAAACGTTTGTACGAGAAACGCGATCATTTTATATTTGCTTACCCGATAGAAAAATCGATCGTCAAAAATGGCGCCGTGCAGGGAACTGCAAACGTTTGCCTTATATTGTTATTGTAAAATATTTTTCTTTTTATTTGTTTATTGGATTTTTTGTTTTTACCTAAAACCCCCCCTTTATTCTATTAGCCTACTATGAAATTCTGCGACCCCTCTCGCTTGAGTTTCGTTCTAATATCTCTGAAAAGGATGGAAGTTACAACAGGAATATTGCATCAAGGTCTAAGCAATCATAAGATGGATGGAGCCAAGAGGCCTTGAATCAACCCTTTAGGCAACCAACACCCTCCACAGATATCATGGGCAAGACCACTTCTACAAGTATACCAAGCTGATAGACATGGTGACCCCCTTGTCAATTTACCAACAAGCCCCACCCTGTGCTTAGAACCATCCTCTCAATAGTACTTTGAACCACACCACAGCTCACAAGCTCCTTTCAACCATTCACCACCGTATGACCCTTAGCCACCACAATTCCACACTAATTACTCCTAAGAACCACCACATTATTATTTTGAACCCTCTCTCCCGAACCAATGAACCTCATACCCACCCCAATCTCCAATGGAATGACAAACTTCGTGTTCTTCTTCAAGGGCAAGCGAGAATACAAAGGGGCATATTGGAACTCACTACTGCCTTAACGAGGTAGTAAATAATAATAGCTTCCCAACATTTGAGCACTCAAAATACTCCATGGCGTGCATTGGAGGAATCAAAGCTAAAAGTCGTAGCATGAAGAGAACAAGAAACTCCGGTGAACAATGAGAGCATGGCTTTGTATTGAAACAATGGAGGAAGCCATATAGTTGTAGAGAAGAAGTTTGTAAATAGGATGTTAAACCTCCATGGGAATGCGAGAGCTGTAAAGGATTCTGCTGAGAATGTTCGAAATTGATGCCAAGAGCGACAGTGCACAACCTCCATGCATATACCTTTGTGAAAAATTGGACGGAACAAGACCAAGAAGTTGATCCATAGCCAGTGATGATCATGAATTCAAAGCTTCTCCAACACGAACTCAATCCGCAACTGAACTCCTTGAGCCTGAAGAATCTTATCCAGTGAATACGAAGATGATGTCGAGGTTGATTTCTCTCAACCTCACACGTTATGACTATGAATGACGGAGGAAGACATAGAAGACTTTTGATAGAACGCAGTTGCCAGCTTGAAAAATTTTTGCAAGAGAAGTGGAGGAATTCACAGAGATCACAAGGGAGTAAACTACAAACCATTGGAAACACCATGTCCCAAGCCTTACACCAATACAAAGCTTCAAGTGGGTACAATCCCTTACCTTTATCTTTACCTTTCCACTTGAATATGGTTTGCTTGAAACAGATGGCCAGCTTAGAGCTCTCTGCGGCTTTAAGAGTAAGAGGGAAATGGCTCGTACTCAGAGCTGGTGTACAAGGTTCAATAAGGTTCCGCGCTTCGATTCGAAGTGCAAGGATTGGTATCAAGTTCAATTGAATGGGTCTCGAAAGACGTTTGGTCATCTTGGTGAGAATACAATTTCTAAACCGCCCGGATCAAAGAATATAGATCAAGACAACGGCGGATTTAAAAGCAAAGTTTGGGATCCTGGAATCTTTTCTGACATTCATCATCCCGGGAGCCTGAGAACCTGCTTGAAGCTGCTTAACAGCTTTACATGCCTAGTTTGGGACCCCGGAGGCTGTTGGCATTCCAAACATTGGTGGAGATTTCTGGATGAATTTAAGCATAAGCCACCAAAACAGGAAGCTCATCCAATGTCCAACTTAAGGACTTTAACTAAAAGTGCTAGGTGGGAGACAACCCACCATGGTGTGGTCGTTTCTTTTTCAATTTTATTTCGTCTTGTTTGTTTTTATATTATATTATTTTCATTGAACCTAAATATTATTCATTGGCATTGCATACTGCATAATTGCATAATTGCATAATTGCATAAAAAAAAAAAGCGCGCGACGCGACCGCATTGCTAACACGTTTCCGTCAGTCGCAAAAAACATCTCCCACGCGTCCGCGTCACTCACGCGAATACGTGATCTGGAAATCGGCGTAAAAATCCAACGCCCAGAAATCTGGACTGGAATCATGCGGCTGGTGTGCGTTTAGCACAAAACGGCTCATGCGTTCGTGTCCCTGACGCGAACGCGTCACTTGTAAAACACCCATCCTACGCAAAAGCGTGAGCAACGCATCCGCACACGTGGATAGCATGGCACCCTAATGGAGACAGAGAGTTGCACTGAAACGACGCTGGAATTGTGCGTTTAGCACAATTTACGACGACGCAGTCGCGTGCCTCACGCGTCCGCGTCATCCATCTTGTACCCAACCCGCGCGATCGCGTCAATCACGCGACTGTGTCAATCCCATTTCACCCTAGCCACGCGATCGCGTGCTCCATGCGTTTGCGTGGATTCAAAAATCACTAACCCCAACCACGTGAAACCCTATCCCCCCCCCCAACCCCCCTGCTCCCTCTCTGCTCCCCACCCAAACACCACCACCCCCAACCACCACTCCGACCGCCGCACCACCCCCAACCACCCAGACCACCATGCGACACCCTCCCACTCTCCCCTTTCTCTCCTTCTTTCTTCCCTCCCCTTCTTCTCTCTCTTCTTCCCTCCACCACCGCTGCCCCCACCGCGGCCAGCCACCACCACCACGCCACCAGCGCCACCTCCCACCACCGACCACCACCACAGCTTCACCTCCCTCGCTCCCTTCTTACCCACCCCCCTCCACAATTAAACCCTACCCAAAACCCCCTACCACCGAATAGCCACCACCGCCGCGCCAACCGCCCTTCACCACCGCGTCAGCACTACCACCACCACGCCCCCATCATCTCTCTGTTCCATAAATTTGTTCTTCTACACACCAGGTTTCGCTGAATGCCAATTTCTCTATCACTTGTAGTTATTTGCTTATTTTTTCGATTATGTTCAAATTAGGCTAGTTAGAGATGCATTTTTGTAGTGGATTCTAGGTGGTTAGGTAGCTAGGATGTGGATAGTGGATTTAGGTCTGATAATTGCGCCGTACTTGTTGCTTGTTTTACTATTCTGTAATTTTGGTCTGGCTGTGATATTTATACTGTTCATATGCTGTTCTTTACTGTTTCATGCTGCTGTTACACTGCTCTTTCATGTTCATATTACTTATGTGTATTTACAGCTTTATTTTAATTTATATGAACTGTTCTGCTTACTGTTTATTACCCTGGAACATCAAATTTTAGCCGGAATGCTGTCCAATTTTCTGCAAATTGTTCTATTTTCATTCATGTTCTGGTTTTGGCAATTTTAAATTTTGCATTACTTCGCTATACCCACACCATTTCATGAATGCACGGGCCAGAATTCTTTTTCCTTTCAATTTCCTGGTTCATAAATTACACTTTTGATGATTCGATTTCAATTTTTGCTATTTCTACATCTATATGAATTATCATCAACAACCTGATTTCCTTGCTTGAATATGAGTTGACTGTTGTTTAAAATTGTGAAATTCTTTTTACTTAGAAACCGATCATCATGCCACTTACTTTGACTTTCTTTTTACTAACTCACTGATTTTCACTTTCTAACCTCTTTCTCAATCCTAACCAATCTAACTTTCAAACTTCTCTTTTTGGTTTTTAACTATTTACTTTAACTTTCTAACTCAGAGCATAATTATTGTTTTTTCTAATTAACATGAATTCTACTTATATTACATTTTGGATTGTGATTTTTCATCTCAGATTTCTAACTCAAATACAATCCATAATGCACATATACTTAACTCATTTCATAATTCGACTGCTCTTTTGCCACTCTGTGCTTATATTATTTTTATTCTATTTGCCTACTTGTTTTCATACTTTGTTCTTCAATTATATCCTGGTACTTCTGCTTTTCAGGATGTCTGACCCTCAGCGCAAAGGAAAAGGCAAAGCAACCACCGGCAAAAGGAAAAGAGGCGAATCCTCTATGTCTATCCTGGACATTATGCATGATGACTCCTGGCGGGAAAAGCACTTTACCCCACAGGAGAAGGCTGACCAGCTCCTCACTGCCACAGATTCGGTAAAATTTGCAAACAGATACTGTGAGCTGAAGTATCCAGTGTTTGCCACCTCCAGAAACCTGTACCTGGAGAGAACTCTGAAAATTCCAGAAGAACTACAGCAGTACACCTCCGATCAGATCAAACAGAGAGGCTGGTTCTTCTTGGAAAGAAACTTGACAGAGGTCAATGCTTCCTGGGTCAGAGAGTTCTACTACAACTATTTCAAGACTACCCTGGATGCAGTGCACCTCGGAGGGAAACAGATATTGGTAACTGAGGAAGCCATTGAGGACATCCTCCACCTTCAGCCTAAATCAGATCAGCCTGACGGTTACCAAAAGGCTAAAGAGGACATGCGCTTTCTGAGATTTGACTGGGATGCTGTCAARCARARGATAGYCCTTGATCCTACTGTCCCATGGGTCATGGGAAAGAACACAGCAATGCCTAAGGGAATCAAGCTGATGTATCTGAATGATGAGGCTCGGCTCTGGCACCAGATTCTAAGCAACTTTGTTATGCCAAGCATTCATGAGACGGAGCTACCTGCTGCTATGATCACCCTCATCTGGTGTGTGATGGAGGATAAGGACCTGTATCTTCGACGATTTATCCGGTATTACATGGCCATGGTCCATGTCAGTGGCACTCTCCCCTTCCCTTATCTGGTCACCCAGCTAGGCCGTCGAGCTGACGTGCCTTGGGAGCTTGCTGATGAGAAGCCACCTGCTGCAGACTGCAAGAAGATTATTCCTCACAGCAGGAAGTTTCAGGCTTTGGGCTACAGACCTCCATTCCTCACCGCTTCTGGTGAGGCAGCCACATCTTCAGCTGCCCCTTCTGCCTCCACTGCTGCACCAGCCTCATCCCTGCACATCCACTGCCCCTGAGCCCATTTATCATTTGGTGCATCGACTCTTCGCCTGCTTGGATCGTATGAAGCGTCGCAACAAGCGACGCTATGAGCACCTCAAGTTGATGATCCGATCTGGTGCCGACATCCCCTCCGAGCCTGACACACCATCAGAGCCATCCGAGGAGGAGGTGGACGAGCATGAGGATGAGACACATGCACAGAGAGAGGCTGAGCAGGCAGAACCAGAGCAGGCTGCGCCACAGCAGGAGGAGCCACACCAGATTCAGGCCGCAGACCCAGAGATTCCTATACAGTCAGAGCCTCCACTGCAGTAGACAGATCCTCCTACCCTCATCCAGTCTGCAGACCTTCAGGCCACCACCGAGACTCTAACAGCCCATCCTTCCGGTGATGGCACTTCTTCACACCCAGCTTGAGTGAGCATCGAGGACGATGCTTTATTTTAGGTGTGGGGAGGTAGCCATCCCTGGCATATCTTTTTGGTGAACCACTACAGACTCTTTTATCTTATTTTGTTATTTTCCTGTATTTTTATATTTATTTTTATTTTTCAGTACTTATACATTGTTCTTTTGCTGTATTTCCACCCTATTTTCTGCATTTTGCACTTTAGTTCATATTTTAGCCATTTAATTTAGTTTGTAATTCTAAACTTATTAATTATAGAATATGTGGATTCATTAGTATAGTTTACCCTTTTAGCATATAATAGTTTGATTTAATTGAAAATAAAAGGAGTAAACTAGAAATCTTAGTAAATTAAAACAATCCACACACCTCGTATATATAGCATTACATGTTAGTTAGTTAAAAACATTTCATCAAGGAACAACACTAAGATTTTAAGGGCCACCCTAAGATTTACATTGAGAATAATGGGAACTCTTAATTTTTACTTGCATGACATGTATAACTGATATATGATTTTCGAGCTGGAGAACACACAACCTGTGAGTTTTGAGTTTAATTGTATGGTTGCATTCAGACCATAAATTTCATTCCTGTGTGTTTTACCCTTTCTTTTTTATTCTGATGTTCTTTACTTTGTTTTAATCTATATGTCCAATTATAGAATATAGATACATACCAAGAGATGATTGAGGCCATCATTTGAATTTTTCCTCACTTATCCCAAATTAGCCTACCTTTTACATCACCCTTGTTAGCCCCCTTGAGCTTTTTAATCCCCTCTTGCTCTATAAACCACATTACTAGCCATAAGCAGAAAAATAAAATAAAAATCCCAAGTTGAATCCTTGGTTAGCTTAAGATAAAAATTGTGTATTGTTTTTAAGTGTGGGAAATTTTATGGGAACATGGGATGATAGAAACAAAGTAGGAATTTAAAAAGAGTAAGCTATTTCAAAAACAAAAAATTTGGGAAGCATGCTCATGTGAGATCAAAACAATGGGATTACCATGTGCATTGATTTAAAAAAAAAAAGAGAAAAAAGTATTTTTACATTATTTAATTAAGGGAATACACAAAGAAATTTCCCAAAATACAAAATAAAAAGAGTCAATGCACATGGGTCAAAAATTTCAAATTTAAAATTAATGTATGAGCTTGTAATCCAAAAGGGAAAATGTTGGGTAAATAGGTTAAGGAACTTTAAAATCATATATAGTATGTATGTTAGGTGAGATCTTAGACTAATCAAGGATTTGCTTATTAGCTCACTTAGCTTTATACATATACCCTGACCTTTACCTTAGCCCCATTACAACCTTCAATAGGACCTCATGATTTTTGTATGTCTGTATTCTATAATTGTTGATTGGTTAGATGAAGAACAAAGTTATAGAAAGTAAGGATAGAAAAAGAATAGAGTGATTAACCCAATAAACACTGAGTGACTAGAGAGTAAACACAAAATCCAGTGAGGGTTCAATAGCTCATCACCATATATCTCTGCTTAAATTTTTAATTGTCTTGCAAGTTTGTGAAATATTTTTACCCATCTCAATTGTAAAAGTGCTTTAACATTATCTAAGGTTTGGCTATGCATATATGATTCCTTGAGGATATGAATTAATTTAATTACATGTAAGCTTTATATACAAGTGAATAACAATTAGAATTGCATGATTCATTTAGGTAGTTGCATTTAGAATAGATTGCATTGCATGAGATTCTACCACTTTAACCTTACCTTACTCTTTATCTTGGATTTAGCATGAGGACATGCTATTGTTCAAGTGTGGGGAGGTTGATAAACCCATATTTCATGATATTTTGTGCTCAATTTAAGTGATTTATTCAACCCTTCACCCACTTATTTATGTGAAATTGCATGGTTTTACTTTCCCTTCCTTATTATGTGATATATGTGACAAATATGTTTCCTATGCTTTAAAAATAATTATTTTAATTACCTTTTATTACCATTCGATGCCATGATTTGTGTGTTGAGTATTTTCAGATCTCCTAAGGCAGGAATGATTTAAAGGATGGAAAGGAAACATACAAAAATGGAAGGAAAGCACAAAATGGAGTTTTTGAAGAAACTGGCAGCGACGCGAACGCATGGACGACGCAGCCGCGTGCCTAGCGCGAAAAGGCAGTGACGCGAACGCGTGACTAACGCGGATGCGCGCCTTGAGCAGAACGCAGATGATGCGTACGCATGACCGAAGCGAACGCGTGATAAGAAAAACTCCCAGATGACGCGACCGCGTGACCCACACGGATGCGTGACAGACGCCACACACCAGAAACTGTAGAAAAC
>QBTX01002174.1:7330-24253 GCA_003063285.2 Arachis monticola
AAGGGTATTTGGGGAAGAGTGTTATGGAAAGGTGTGAAGAGGAGAGAAGAAGAGGTGGGGTAGGTGAGGATCCTGTGGGGTCCACAGATCCTGAGGTGTCAAGAAATTATGCTTCCTGCACCATTCTGGCATTCAAACACCCTCTGTGTGCTAATTCTGGCGTTAAACGCCAGCTCTGCTACTTTTCCTGGCGTTAAACGCCAGTCTGCTGCCCCTTTCTAGCATTTAACGCCAGCCAGACACCCTTTTCTGGCGTTAAACGCCAGTCTGTCTGTCATTTCTGGTGTTTAACGCCAGCCAGACGCCAGACACCCTTTCCTGGCGTTTAATGCCCAGAATGCTGCCAGGTTGGGCGTTAAACGCCCATTTTGCTATCCTTACTGGCGTTTAAACGCCAGTAAGCCTGTCCTCCAGGGTGTGTTGTTTTTTATGCTATTTTTTATTTTGTTTTAATTCTGCAGTTGTTTTTATGACTTCACATGATCATCAACCTAAAGAAAACATAAAATGACAATGGAATATAAATAAATATAATTAAATAACATTGGGTTGCCTCCCAACAAGCGCTTCTTTAATGTCAATAGCTTGACAGTGAGCTCTTAGAGAGCTTCACAGAGACTCAGAGCTTGATGGTGGCCTCCCAACACCAAACTTAGAAGTTGAGTATGGGGGATCTGCTTGACTCTGTATTGAGAGAAGCCTTTCATGCTTCCTCTCCATGGTTACAGAAGAAGATCCTTGAGCCTGAAATGCAAGGTAGTCCTCATTCAATTTAGGGACTAACTCTACTCTGTCCACATCAATCACAGCTCTTGTTGTGGCTAGGAAGGGTCTTCCAAGGATGATAAATTCATCCTCTTCCTTCCCAATGTCTAGGATTGTGAAATCAGCAGGGATGTAAAAGCCTTCAACCTTCATTAAGACATCCTCTACAAGTCCATAAGCCTGTTTCCTTGAATTATCTGCCATCTCTAGTGAGATTCTTGCAGCTTGTACCTCAAAGATCCCTAGTTTCTCCATTACAGAGAGTGGCATGAGGTTTATACTTGAACCAAGGTCACACAGAGCCTTTTTGAAGGTCATGGTGCCTATGGTACAAGGTATTAAGAACTTTCCGGGATCCGGTTTCTTCTGAGGTAATTTCTGTTGAACYAAGRTATTTRGTTCATTGATGAGCAATGGAGGTTCATCCTCCCAAGTCTCATTACCARATAACTTGRCATTCAGCTTCATGATTGCTCCTAGATACTGAGCAACTTGCTCTTCAATAATATCTTCATCCTCTTCAGAGGAAGAATACTCATCAAAGCTCATGAATTGCAACAGTAAGTTTAGTGGAATCTCTATGGTCTCTATACGAGCCTCAGATTCTTTTGGTTCCTCAATGGGGAACTCCTTAGGGGTCAGTGGACGTCCATTGAGGTCTTCCTCACTGGAAATCACTACCTCTTCCTCCTCTATAGGTTCGGCCATGTTGGTTATATTGATGGCCTTGCACTCTCTTTTTGGATTCTCTTTTGTATTGCTTGGGAGAGTACTAGGAGGGATTTCAGTAACTCTTTTACTCAGTTGAAGAACTTGTGCCTCCAAATTTCTAATGGAGGACCTTGTTTTAGTCATGAAACTGAGAGTGCTCTTAGATAGATCAGAGACTATGGTTGCTAAGTCAGAGAGGCTCTACTTAGAATTCTGTGTCTGTTGCTCAGAAGATGATGGAAAAGGTTTGCTATTGCCAAACCTATTTCTCCCACCATTATTATTATTGAAGCCTTGTTGAGGCTTCTGCTGATCCTTCCATAAGAAATTAGGATGATTCCTCCATGAAGGATTATAGGTGGTTCCATGGGATTCTCCCATGTAATTCACCTCTTCCATTGCAGGATTCTCAGGGTCATAAGCTTCTTCTTCAGAGGAAGCTTCTTTAGTACTTCCGGATGCAGGTTGCATTCTAATTAGACCCTGGGAAATCATATTGACTTGTTGAGTCAATATTTTGTTCTGAGCCAATATGGCATTCAGAGTATCAATCTTAAGAACTCCTTTCTTCTGAGTCATCCCATTATTCACAGGATTTCTTTCAGAAGTGTACATGAACTGGTTATTTGCAACCATGTCAATGAGTTCCTGGGCTTCTGCAGACGTCTTCTTCAGATGAAGAGATCCACCAGCAGAGTGATCCAATGACATCTTGGACAATTCAGACAGACCATCATAGAATATACATAGGATGCTCCATTCTGAAAGCATGTCAAAAGGACACCTTCTGATCAATTGCTTGTATCTTTTCCAAGCTTCATAGAGGGATTTACCTTCCTTATATCTGAAGGTTTGGACTTCCACTCTAAGCTTGCTCAACTTTTGAGGTGGAAAGAATTTGGCCAAGAAAGCCGCTTGAACCAAACTTTTTTCTAAGAGTTCAGGCTTTCTTAGGTTGTGAGTCCAACCACATAAAACTAGCTCTATCCTTACAGCAAAGGAGAAAAACATAAGTCTGTAGACCTCAGGATTAACCCCCATTGTCTTGACAGTGTCACAAGTTTGCAAGAACTCAATAATAACTGATGAGGATCTCCAATGGAAGTCCATGAAAACTTGCAATTCTTGCTGCATTAGAGAAAACTAATTGAGGCTTTAAGCTCAAAGTTGTTTGTTCCAATTGCAGGAATTGAGATGCTTCTTTCATAGAAGTCAAGAAAGTTGGTGCAGTAAAGTCATCAAGCATCTTCCTTGCCTCTCCACCATCTGTTTTTATTTTCGGCTGCCATCTCTACTTCTTTTTTCAAAAATTTATGTAAGGTCCTCTTTCCAGAGTGTTGTGCTTAGCTTCTCTTAGCTTCTCTTCAGAGTCTTTCAGGTTCAGGATTAGCTTAAACAAGAATGTTCTTATCCTTGTTCTGTCATATGAAAAGAAGAGAACCGAAAAGAAGAGGAATCCTCTATGTCCATAGTATAGAGATTCCTTTATGTGAGTAGAAGAGAGAAGAAACAAAATAAACAAGGGGGAAGAAGCAGAATTCGAACACAGAGAGAGGGAGAGGGTTCGAATTTTTAAGAAGAAGAGTGTGTTTAGAAAATAAATCAAATAAATAGAAAGAGACGAGAGAGAGAGAGAGAGTATTTCGATACTATTAAAATAAAAGAAAAATATTTTTATTTTTATTTTAATTAATTAGTTAGAAATTCAATAATTTAAGAAAGAAATAAATAAAATTAAATTAAAATTTAAACAATTAGTTAAATAAAGAATTTTGAAAAAAAGGTTTAGTAATTTTTCAAAAAATTAAGAGAGAAAGTAGTTTGGTGAAACAGTAAGAAATAGTAAACTTTAAAATCAAACAAAAGTCAAGTAGTTTATCTGAAAAGATTTGAAAATCATATTTGCAAAGAAAGAAGTTAGAAAAAGATTTTTTTTTGAAATTAAGTTTTGAAAAAGCATATGATTGAAATCTTATTTTGAAAAAGATTTAAAAAGGGAAATTAAAAAAAAGGTTTTGATTTTTGAATTAAAGTTGATTACTTGACTAACAAGAAACTAAAAGATATGATTCTAGAATTTAAAGATTGTCATTTCTTAATAGGCAAGTAACA
Organism: Arachis monticola; assembly: GCA_003063285.2. Lineage (NCBI taxonomy): Eukaryota > Viridiplantae > Streptophyta > Magnoliopsida > Fabales > Fabaceae > Arachis > Arachis monticola. The sequence goes on from QBTX01002174.1 coordinate 10,919, forward strand.
CTTAAAAATTTTTTTAAATTCTATAACATTATTGTTAGCATTAATTTCCAAAATTACTGAATAAAAAGAAAGATTATTTTTGAAAATTTAATTTGAAGAATTTTCGAAAAACAGGAAATAAAAATGAAAAAGATTTGATTTTGAAAAAGATTTGAAAAGGATAGAATTTTTTAAATTGAAATTTTGACTTGACTAACAAGCAAACACAAAATTTTTTTTATTTTAAAAGGTTTTTACTAAATCAACTCAAAATTTTCGAAATTATGAGCAAAATAAGGAGAATATATGTTATTTTTTTGATGTTTTGAATTAATGAAGGAAGAAGAAAAAAAAAGATATATTTTGTTGTTTTTCTCTTTTTTTTTTTTAACACATTTTTATATAAACAAAACATAAGATTTAAAGAATCAAAGACATAAGTCAAATGCATGCACAAGAACACTTTGAATGTCAATTATGAATAAATAACACTCAAGACATACATAGATTTTGTGAAAATTTTAAGAAAAGAAAAATATACAAGATACGAAACTAATAAAATTTTTAAACTTTAGACAATAATGCGATAAATGCATATAGAAAATAAGAAAAGACACAAACAGCAAAATTCAAAAGTCAAAAACAAGGAAATCAGTCAAGAACAAATTGAAGATCAAGTGAAGAAACACAATGCATATATTTTCGAAGGATTAAGAAAAATTAAAAACAGGTGCAATTGAGCGACCGGGAGGAAGAGTGACGTTAAAAATTTGACACATAGATACAAAAAAGAAAAAAAAAAAATTTTTGGTTTTTTTATGATTTTATAAAATTTTTTGTATTTTTTTGAAAATTATTTTGGAAAAAGAAAATAAGAGATACAAAAAATTTTTTAATAAGAATCTCAGGATTCGTTGCAATGCTAGTCTAAAGCTTCGGTAACACAAAGATTAGACATGGCCAAATGTCTGTGACTCGAGAGCCAGAGCCTTACCAGAGTATTACATACACAAACGCAAAATTGATATGGTCAAGAAGGGCTCTTCTACAGATAGTGGAAACCCTCAGTCCAAAAGATTAGACATGGTTACACGCCAGCCAGGTTCAACATATCATCATGAAACTCTAGAATTCATTCTTAAAATTCTGAAGAACATATTTTTTAAAAAATTTTTTTTGAATTTTTCAAAATATAAAAATAAAAAGGCTTTAAACATAAAATAACAATTACCAATCTAAGCAACAGATGAACCGTCAGTTGTCCAAAATCGAACAATCCCCGGCAACGGCGCCAAACTTGGTGTGGGAATCGTGATTCAGCACTTTTCACAACTCCGCACAACTAACCAGCAAGTGCACTAGGTCGTCACAAGTAATCTTACGTGAGTAGGGTCGATCCCACGGGATTGTCGGCTTGAAAGCAAGCTATGGTCACTTTGTAATTCTCAGTCTAGGCGGGATTCCAGTATGGTTATGAGGCTTTTATATGATTAATTAAAATACATAATAGAAAGTATTAAGAATAAGTTAATTTGTAATCTGATTGTGGTGGTTGTTGAATTTCGTTTATAAGCGTGTGAAGATGCTTTTGTTTTTTTTTCCTTCTGAACCTCTGCTTTCCAACCATGCGTGCTTCCTTTCATCGCAAGCTGTAAGATCCTCTCAGTGAAAATGGTCCTCTACCGGTTTCTGCACGGCTAGTCAACTGTGAATTTTTCGCATCTCAGATGAAAAATACCAGGGACATCTACCGCATGGCTAATCATCTGTGGTTCTGGCCATCAAGTCTCGAATAGGAATCCATTATCATTTTGCACACTGTCACTGCGTGCCAAAATTCGAGTTTTGAAGCTCGTCACAGTCATCCCTTCCGGATCCTACTCGGTGAATACCGCAGACAAGGTTTAGACTTTCCGATCCCAGGAATTGCTGCCAAACCGATTCGTCGGTTTTTTTTTTTTGAGACAACCTATCTGGCAGCATGATTTAGCGCTTGTGTCTTGTAACTGATATATTCTGTTGGACAATTATTTTGTATGAATTGAAATCTGATATTTTTGTAATTAATAATAAAAATTGTATATTTAATTTAAAATAAATTACTATTTTGAATTGAATTATGTTATTAATTTGACACTCTTAGGAATTAATTTACTAGAAAGATTTAGATTAGTTTTTTATAAATACTTTAGAGTTTAAGTCCAATTAATATTAGTATAGATTGTTATTATAATTTAAGTTATTTTTATAAATGGAAATTACAAAGAGGTTTCGGGTGACGAAAATAAGGAGAAAGTTAATATCATTCAATTTGAATGAATATTAATAGTTTCAGACGTATCAATGAATCTTATGATGATTAATTATTATGTTATATTTATTATAAATGAATTTTAAATTTATTTTTTTTTTTATTTATAAAATGGATTATATTTCTTCTAAATATTTTTAATAGAGTATATTTTGATTTTAAATACTATCTTTCTTTTTCTTTTTTAATATAGTTATACTATCTTATTCTTTTATAAAATCCAAATCTTCTAAACCTAAATTCCCAAATTGGAATCAGAAACCCTAACTAACCCATCTTTCTTCTCCTTCAGCCACGACACACCACCACCCTTTCTTTCTAAACACAACACACCAAAAAAGAAAGAAACGCGAGAGAAAAAGTACGAGGCAGAGAAAAAGAGAGACGGAAGGGATGTACTGCGTGCTGCGTTATCGCTCGCTAGACAGGCCCGGTGATGTGAGGCCTTGCCGGACCGCGCCGTGCGCCGAGAATCTCGTGCCACATCGTCAGCATTCCCCAAACCTTGCCCGGATGCAGTGCCTCGCATCGGCCGTTCGTGGGAGCGCGAAGAGTATCGCCGTCGAAGTACACTATTTGCACACTCGCAGAAGGAACAAGGGGAGGGAGACGAGCCCAAACCAGAAGCGGGAGAGGAAGAGAGGCGTTGCTGTGGCTCCCAGTCGCCGTCTGCCGTTCGTGCTCCGTCGTTGCTGCCGTTCCATGGAGATGCATCGCCATCGTTGGAGTGATGGAGGAAAGTTGCTCTGCCACCATCACGAGTTTGCTGTTGCAGTTGCCTATAGCCGCTGCTCGTAGCTTCTTCGTTCTGTTTTATTTTAATTCGTTGTAAGACATTCTTGCTGTTATATCAATTTGAATTAGCCTTGAATTTCCATAATTTGTTCACTTTTATCCGTTTTGAATTCAACGTTCTTGCTTGCTGCGTGGCCACCTCACGTGCTGCTGCCTCTATTTCTGCCGTAGATGCCCTCGGCGCTGCCACTAGAAGGTCATCGGGGTTAGTTAGAGCTGCCGTTCTGATTCTGCCGCAGCTTGTCCGGATTCCTGCTCTTCCTGTTCTCTGTTCAGCCTTCGGCGCAGCAGCACTGGTCATCAGAGAAACCTATGAAACCGGGCCAGATTCCACTGTAATGCTACTATTGGTGGTTGCTGGCTGTGTCTGATCTCTGTGGGGTTTCGACATTTGAGGTAGGGGATTTATTTTTAAATTAAACGTTTTTTAATTTAGAATGCCTACAAAAGTTTTAAATTGATAATTGCAAATAGTTATGATTGGTTAAGAATGATTAATTGATGTGAATTACTTGAAATGTTTTGCAGATATAGTTACGTTGTGATTAGCTGTGATGTCATGGGTTTTGTTATTGTGAGTAATTAATTTGACAAGATTAACTTTGGTTAATGCTGTGACTGATATGGTTTTCTAATTTTGGATGGATTTGTTGAAATGTCCTGATCTTATGTTCATTGCTGACATTGGTGGAAATCTGGTTGTAGAATTGTATTTGGAATTATGAATTTTGTGATGAGTTGACTGAGATTCTGATCTTGAAATGAAGTTATTATGAATTTGTTTTGATATTGAATTGGATTTTAATATACTGGAAATGGCTGTGAAATGGACTCGTGACGGGTTGGAATGGTTGAAAGTGGCTCGCAAGTGGTGATTTCATTTATGTTATATGATGAGTTTAATTATTTGAATGAAATGTATTTGAGAAAAGTAGTTGTGTGGTGATTATTCTGAGTTATATTAGAAGTTGGATGCAGATGTGAATTAAGTTCAGGTTATGGCTATGATATTGAATGGCTTCGTTATCGTGAGTAATTAACTGATAAGATTTCTTTGTTTTGAAGGCTGTGATTGTTAATTGTGTTTTCTGATTATTTTTACGAATTTGCCTGGAAATTCCGAATTTAGTCGATTGTGCCAAGTTGGTAATTATTGTTGATTTCGTTTAATTAGAGTTGATTTTGATGGTTATTTAAGTTTTTTTTGTTGAATAACTATTTTCTTAAAACAAGATCTTTAGAATAAATTGGTAACTTTGCTAATAACTAAATTAACTTTAGAATAACTAAGGAATTATGAAAAAAGTTTGTGTTTCAAATATTAGTTATGAATTCTTGAAGCTGAACTAGTTTACCTTTTAAAAGAATGGTTTATTGAGAAACTCTGATTTTAATTAATGTTTAGGATGTTTTGTTAACTTTTTTTTTTTATTTTGATGATGGTTATAGATTATTTGTTCGTGATAATTGCTGATAAAAGAACTGGAGATTTGTTGAGAAAGAGGAAACCCGAAGGGTGGCTAGTCGATTTTGGGAAGTGTTGCTGAATGTTGTAAAATTTGAGATTTTACTTGGAAACGTTATTTTATAAGAATTGGATTTGGAAAGTTAATTATTTAAGTTCTTATCTATTGATTAAAGTATTAAATATGGAGAATAAATTATTACGAAAACAATGTTTATTTAGAGTTGATTTCATTAATAATAGAACGAATTATGTCTTGAATCTTATTTAGGTAAGAAAAGAATTTACTATTATTTGATTTGAATTACTAAGGAAGGCTTAATGTCTCAAGTTTGATTTTTATTTAAGAAGGATTTTTTTTTATTTTTTATATATTCATTTAATATGAAAGAATTATGTTTTGGGCTTGAAGTAGAGGATTACTTTTCAGAAGTTTGGTGAATTTTATAATTTTGCTCCGAATGATAAGAGAAATGGTTTGAGCTAAGATGTTGTAGAAGTGGAAGATGTAAAGTTTTGTATTATGATGGAATTTTGTATAGAGTATAATCTGAACAGAGACAGAAAGAGGTAATGCATAAGAATGGTGAAAGTGAATAATGAATAAATGAATGATAATGAATGAGATAATATGAAATGATTAATGTGATGATCTGCTTGCGTAAAGGCAGTCAAGATAGATGGTGGTGCAACCACCGATGAGGCTTCCCTGGGATACTTTACCATAATGCTATTCTGTAAGTTTAGAGGACTTTTACGAGGTATCGAGAAAACACATAACTAGCATATGCTCCTGTAAGTCAAAGGACTCTTACAGTGAGGTGTGTGTGTGTGCTCCTGTAAGTCAAAGGAATCTTACATGAGTGTGTGTTGGCAGTTATAAGTTAACATAGCTCCGGCATGCAAGTCAAAGGACTCTTGCAGTGGTTTTGCTCACAAGTCAAAGGACTCTTTGCGAGGGACATTCCCAACAGGAGCCCCTTACCTGGTCGAAAGGATCCGGCGTTAACATCGGGGCGGGTATGTAAACGACAAATGAGCTTCATTAACCTTCACTAGGGCAAGACATGCATGCATTCGTTGTTTGCGCATTTGCTTTTGGATTGGGTTTTGCTCATTGGTACTTCCCTGTGATTGGTGCTGTTTGCTGCTTGACTTGTTTGTATGCTGAACTGAATCTCTTGCTTGTACTATTAGTTGTGAATGTAATTAAATTTGAATTAGAATTGATGTTTTGATTAAGAATTAATTATGTGACTAATAGATGGTTAATGTGACTAGTTTCATATTTAGAATTTGTTTTGAAGGTTTAAGAGATTTTTGAAGGAGGTAATTAATTAGCTAAAGTAAAACAAAAAGTTTTTCAAAAAAAGGTTTGATAAAAATAATAAGTTTCCTTGAAGTATGTTAATATTTGCATGTTAATCATTACTTTTGATGGCATTCCATCCCTACTGAGAACGTGTGGTTTGTTCTCACCCCCAAATTTCACATCTTTCTGTGACACAGGTTCGAAGACCAGTTTGAAGCTGCGGGCGATTGTTAGACTTATTTATGAGTTAGTTTTTGAATTGAGTTGCTTTCATGAATTCCCTCGCCTTTAGTTGCTTAAGATTTTATTTTATAAAGAGGGATAGGAGTTGTTATCTAAGTTCACTTGAATTTTGGTTTTGTATAATATTTAATATATTTATGATTATTATTATTTGGTTGATGCCTTGATACATATGATTTTGATAAATAAAAACAAAAAATTTTCTTTTGATGATTTTTACTAAAACTAAAGACGAATCGAACTAAGGCTCATATTAAATAGTTATAAGGAAAACATGTCAGTTATACGCCTTACTTTTGGTAGATCATGACGTATTAGAAGTTAGGTCATTACAATTCTAGCCTATACCACGAAGATAATAATCTCAAGACTCTCGGTACCGTTGTATTAGATATCCAAGAGATACGCACTCAAGCTGTCGCCCAATGACTACGTTGAGCTAGATAGAACGAAGTGGTTGTCAGTGCACAATTCATAGGAATGTGAGAATAAGATGAGTGTCACGAATCATATCATTCTCTAGATCAAAGTAGGCGAGTGGAGTATCTTAGAATAGAATCAAAGCGTAGTTGAATAGAAAACAGTAGTAATTGCATTAATTCATGAAGACAGCAGAGCCTCCACACCTTAATTATGGGGTGTAGAAACTCCACCCGAAGAAAATACATAAGTGAAAAAAGGTCTGGCATGGCCGAATTAGCCAGCCCCAAAACGTGAACAATGGTCTTTGAAAAAAAAAAAAAAACAAAGAAAAACGATAGAAACAAATAGTAAAAGTCTATTTATTATCTAAACTAGTTTCTAGGGATTACAGAAAATGAGTGAGTAAGTGCAGATAGTGCAGAAATCCACTTCTGGGGCCCCTTGGTGTGTGCTTGGGCGAGCTTGAGCTTTACACGTGGCATAGGCTATTCCCTGGAGTTTCCACGCCACTTGGGTGCCATTTGGCGTTTAACTCCAATTCTGGTGCCAGTTTGGGGCGTTTTACGCCAGAAGTTTTAGGCTGGCTTGTAACGCCAGTTTTGGGCCTTCAAGATCTCGGGCAAAAGTATGGACTTAATTATATATTTCTGGAAAGCCCACGATGTCTACTTCAAACGCAATTGAGAACCGTGCCAATTGGGGACTTCTTAAGCTCCAGAAAATCCACTTCGAGTGGTAAGAGGGTCAGAATCCAACAGCATCTGCAGTCCTTTTTCAGCCTTGAATCAGAATTTTTGCTTTAGGGTCCCTTAATTTCAGCCCAAAAATACCTGAAATCACAGAAAACACAAATAACAAACTGATAAAAGTCAAAAAAAGTGATTTTTGAAAGAACTATAAAAATATAATAAAAGTAACTAAAAACATACTACAAACTATGTAAAACAATGCCAAAAAGGGTATAATTATCCGCTCATTGCACAGCCACATCCTCAGGAGCACCTTTAGCACCTGCAGCACCACCTGCTTTCACAGCACCATCATCTTGTGCACCACCTTTTTTAGCGCCTTGATCAATGGAGCGCCGCAATAGCAGCGTTATGAGCAGTCTGAGCGTCGCAATATGTGACGCTATTCACATTCTGAAGCTGATTGTGACGTCGGGGCGTACTGACATCCCTCCCTCGAGCCTTGACACACCACTCGGAGCACTCTGAGGAGGTGGAGGATGAGCAGGAGGAGGACCTAGCAGTGAGGCATAGACCAGAGGAGGCGACTCAGCTCTGAGCAGCCTAGCCTACAGCACCTGCACAGCAGCCGACAGAACATATCCTTCGACAGGAGACGATAGAGATGCAGGCAATGATCCTTCACACCCAGCTTGACTGAGAGCATCGAGGACAATGCTCATCTTAAGTGTAGGGAAGGTCCCGTTTCCAACGGACTATGTTTTGGTGAACCATTTCAGACTTCTATCTATTGTGCTTTATTTATATTTTGTGCTTTATTTTATTTTATTTTTCTTTTAGTACTTGCACATTTCTATTTTATATACTTCTGTTTATTTTTACTTTGTTGTATTTGCACATTTGGGCTTGTATATCCGTGGATATTTAGCTTGAATTGCACTTTTAGTTTTTACTGAGTTGGGGTGTAGGAAAAAACATGGATATTAAGTTTAGTTTACCCTTTTTGGCATAAGAGAAATTGATTTGATTGAAAATAAGGAGTAACTAAAAAAAAAAGTTAATTTTTTTTTTTTTAATCAATTTCACTTAGTATATACATAATAATAATAATATAATAATAATAATATAATATAATATAATAATATAATAATAATATATAATAATAATAATATAAATTTGTATTATATAATGTTGAAATTTTCAAGAAAATTCATTTTTCTTAGAAATGCATTTAAGATATCACATTGATTTGGAGTTAACAACTTTTTGTAACTTGCACGATATATTAGATTAATTGGAATATGATTTTGAGCTAAGAACACAACCTCGTGAGTTTTTGAGCTTAATTGTATGGTACATTATTTAACCATGTTTTTATTTTATTCCTTGTGTGTTTCTTCTCTATGATTCTAATCTTTTGTTTGTCCGATTCTATATGTCATTATTTAATGTATGTTTCATGCTTATATGTGATTGTGGCATCATTTTGATATTAGCTCACTTATCCCAAACAGCCTACGCATTTCATTTACCTTTGTTTGCCACTTTCGAGCCTTCTTAACCCCTTTTTTGTATTTTATTACCAACATCACTAGTCTTAAGCGGGAAAATATAATTAATTACCCCTATTTTGAATCTTGGTTTAGCTTAAGATAGAGATTGTGTGTCAAATAAGTATGTGGGGAAAATGTGGGGACCTATGGTTTAATGAGAATGTGTTTTTGCTTATATTGACAATTATTGGGAATTGGGTGCTACTCATGTGAAATTAAGAAAAACATATGCTTTTATTTTTGTTTTTGTTTTAATATTTACATGTTATAATATATATATATTAGTTAAGTAAATATAATATGACAACCAATATATCAATAAATTCAAAATAAAAAAAAGATCAATTGCAGATATGTGATGAAATTAAAAATTGAATACATGATGTGTGAAAATATGTAAAAGTGAGATTTTGGATAGCTAAGCTTAATTTTAGAATTGTATAGAGTTGTGTGTATGTGTTAGGTGAAGAACTTAGTTAGTCCCAAAGGATTTATATGAATAGCTCACTTTGCCTACTATATCCTCACGCTTACCTTACCCCATTACAAACCTTGAAAAAGCCCTCCATAGATATTTGCAATTTGTACACTTGATATTGTTGATTGTTAGATGAAGAACAAAGTTCTAGAAAGCATGGTTAGAAGGAGATTTGAGTTGTTTAACCCCAAACACTTGAATAATTAGAGTGCATATACAAATCCAGTGAGGTTCAATTGCTCATTTCCATTATGTCCACATTTGATCTTTGGCTTAGTCTTGCAAAGTTTGTGACTCTCCTTTTGATTAACTCAACTCATTGTGAATGGTGTTTTGATATGATTGATTTAGCCCATTGATTGTGCATATATGATTTTCTAGAAATTTTTTTTGATTCTCAATTTGCTATCTTATATATATAGATAGAATAGTAATTAAGAATAGCATGATGCATGTAGGTGGCTCACACTATATATAGGTTTGCATTGCAATAAAGTCCACACCTGCCTTCACTCTTTTGGTCTTCTTGAAAGCTTAGGCATGAGGACATGCTAATGTTTAGTGTGGGGAGATTGATAAACCACTATTTTTGGTTTTATCTTTGTGATAAATTGAGTGGTTTTTATCAATTTCTTGGCACACTTATTCATATAATTTGCATGGTTTACAAATCCTTCCTAAATTATTGTGATTAGTTTGAAAACATGTTTCCTGGGCTCTTTAAAATGTCAATTTTAATTACCCTTTATTACCAATTTCGATGCGTGATCTGTGTGTTAAGTGTTTTTTAGGCTTTATAGGGCAGGATGGCTTTAGAGGATGGAAAGGAAACATTGCGCAAAAGTGGAAGGAACGCAAGAAAATGAAGTTTTGAAAAGCTGGCACGGCGCGTCCGTGGGCAACGCGGTACGGTGGACTAGCGCAGAGAACAAGCGAACGTATGCGTGACAAGGATTTTTCTCAGTTGACGCGTACGCGTGACAGGCCCACGTTGAGAATCTGCAAAAGCGCTGGCAGGCGATTTCTGGGCTCCCTTTTTTGGCCCATTCCAAGCACGAGAACACAGAATAGAGGGCTGCAGAGTGGGGGAAAATTCATCATCACACAAATTTTAATACAGATATTTTTGGGTTTTAGATGTTAGTTTTTCTAGAGAGAGAGGCTCTTCTCTCTCTCCCAGGTTTTAGGTTTTTAGCTTTTTAATTTCTTCTCAAATTCAGATTTCTATTTTACTTTTATTTAGTTTTCTTTCACTCTTATTAGTTCTAGTACTTTAGTTTATCTTTTCTCTTGTTGACCTCTTTATGTTTGCTATTTTTTTTATGATTTCAATGTTAGATTGATTTTCTTATTTATGCAATTTTGAGGTATTTTCATATTTATGATTGCTCTCTTCAATTTATGTTATTAATGCTTAAATTGGTTGTTTGGATTTTATTATCTCTTATTATTACAATATGTTTTTATGTTATGCCTTCCAAGTGTTTGACAAAATGAGCTTGGTTCGGATTTTTAGAGTAGATTTTTCCCTCTTGGCTATGGTTGACGGTTAATTGGAGATTTTGAGTTATTAAACTCCTTTGTGATTGAATAATTGAAATCTAAAAAAGTTGTGGATCCTCTAAAGCAAGTCTTTCCGTAGGAGTTGACTAGCGGATTGAGGAATCAAATTGATTATCCACTTGACTTTCTTCATAGTTAGAGGTTAACTCAGTGGGAGCAAATAAAATTGATGTCACAATTGGATAAGGATAACTAGGATAGGCTTAATTTTCATAACTTGCTAGTAGTTTCTTAGGTTTATTAATTTAATTTCTTGTTATCTACTTCTTGTCACATTTCAAAAAGACCCAAAAAGATACATTATCCTAACCAATTAGTAAACATACTTTCTGCAATTCTTGAGAGACGATCCCGAGGTTTTAAATACTTTGTTTATTTTAATTGTTTGTTTTTAAGTGACTTCAACCATCATTTTTTTATAAGTTCTAATAAATTTGTTTAGAAACTATACTAGCACACACGAAGAATTATTGGTGAATTCTCTTACAGCAAAATCCGTTCATCACCACTACTCCATCAACGTACGCGAGTTTTTACAAAACCGATGGGGGCTGCGTCGTGTGGCAACATGCCGCGTATGCACACCACAAAATTGATAATTCCGTGTACGCATGTTACAAGTCCGCGTACGCATGCCAGTAAAAATGCCATTTCTCGTGTATGCATGCAAATGTCGCATACGTGAGAGTACTTGGCAGCGGCAATTCCTGCGTGCGCGTGCACTGTCTGCATAATGCAGCCTCCGAAAAATCCTTAAAAGTGTTGTTTTGCTGGCAGAATTTAATTTTTTGTACCAAACTTCAAATGCACATAACTTTTTTTTAACATTTTTCATCTGTTTTTTAAATAGGCTTTTATAATCCTCTCGAACGCAAATTTTATTTAATCAAGTTTCAATCAAAATTGATGTCCGGAGCACACATTATGGCTCGTTGAAACTTGCAAAGTTCTCTAGTTTTCTACAAACTCCAAACCAACCAAACTCAAACACACTCTAATAATACCAAAACCTATCATTCAATAAACACTGCCTATATATATGATCAAATTACTCCCCCAACCACTTTCTCAACGCATTTCACACCTAATATTATTCAATTACCAATTTTTTTTTTTTTACATCTTGTCTGCATTTTCCAAATTTAACAACATCATCCCTTTTTAAGTACCATGCGTACAATCATTATAAATCATAATCATTCAATCATATTATAATTCACCTCAATCAATCCCAACGCATACAACTCATTCAATCTCATCACAATTCAATATGCCACATACACAATTCATCAACACCATTTAATTCAATTTAATCCTATCTTAATGCTCTAACTAGCCTAAGTTTACGAAACATTACATATTAACTAAAAAAAATTGAAACATATCGTCTAAATTTTTTGCACAGAGCACACACAAATACAAAACAATCTCCAAACAAGTTCACAATTCCAAGCATTCCAATCCACAACTTATACTCCAATCACAAGAATTCAAACTATATACATTCAATTTACCGAAATTATAACTAGGGCTCACAATTACACGAAATCACAATGCTTTTGAAGTGGCTTACCTTACCCAATGGATGTTGAACAAACTAAATCATTTTCCACATGCTAAATACCATAAACAACCAAAAAACAAAATCCACTTAATACTAACCAAAATCAAATTTAGAAAAAAAAAAAAAATGGAACAAGAAATTAAAAGTTTCTTACCATGTTGTTTAGCTAAAAATGATGGGATTAGCGAGAACTTTGCATGGCTGCAAACGTCATGCACCATCGGATGTTCCGTAGCTCAAGTTATGAGCGATTGAAGAGAAGAGTGAATAGTAACCTTCTTCCTCTCTCTCAACTCAGAGCTGTGTCTTTGTGTTGTTATGTGGTCAATAGGCTGAATTGTCTCATTAAACACACATTATTATATGTTTGGGAGTCTGGGTCCATTTGGGACCGCGGTCCAACCGGCTTAAGCGTTTTTGTTCTGTTTGGCCCACTTTGGGCCAAAACTTTTAAAATTATTTTTTTTTAATTCTAAATATTTTTCTAAGCATCTTTATAGTTTTTTATTACTCCTTACAACAGTACTGGACATACATAAGCCGGTACTATCCGGTTAATTTATCGGTATGGCATTTTTTACGCAATTTTCACCAATCAAATTTACATTTTTCCACTCAAAAAACTACCAGATTCAAATTTCACCTTTAAATTTTTAATTAATACTTCTAAATTTTGAACCTATTCTGGGCAATTAAATTGTTATTTATTTATATTAAAATTAATTAAATTTCGGTTCTTTACAAATATTACTAAATTCTTTTGGGTAATGCTAGAGAATAATATTGTATCAGCTATTTCAGTCAATATTTAATAGATACATTTAAATGTTATTTGTAAGTCTACAAAAATTGAATTTTTACTGAGTTTAGATTTTTGAAATTTTTCTACATTTATTAATTTCGTAAGGATATCAAGTTATTATTAACATTTCAAAAATATTTTTTTCTTATATTAACTAT
>QBTX01002175.1:0-24245 GCA_003063285.2 Arachis monticola
AAAGGAATAAAAATCCTGGCATAAGCCGCTGATGTGCATAAACTGTGATGCTACGATTTAGGAAATGCCGATCGCAAAATCCTTCCGCAAGTCACCGTTATCGTCAAGGATAAAACTCACCATAGAGTGAGCAGATCCCACAAGATGGTTGAGTGAGCAATTCGGATTAGAAATATGTGTCTAGTTGAGCGGGAATCAAGATTAGATGAGAATTGCGTAATGTAAATTGCGGGAAACGAAATGACAAGAATTTAAAGAAAAAAAAAATTGCAAGAATTAAAAGCAGAAAGCAAAATGCTAAATAAAAGGAATGGGGTGATTGCATGAATTGAGTTGCAAATTAAAGAGAAAGGTTAGTAGAAAATGGGAATTCATCTGGGTATAGGAGATATTGAAGATCTCCGAATCAAAACATTTTTATCTCTTCCTTCAACCAATGCGTTCATTGAATTTTGCTTGGCCATCTTATATATGGATCCCAATCCCTTGCTCACCAATCTCTCTCTAAAAAACAAACAAATTCCCAATTCCCTTGGTTTAATGTTCATAAGAAGAGATTATGCTCGATCATGATTTATACCACACAGTTTCATGAACCACAATTTTAGGATTAATTGTCACAATATCATCCAAACCCCAATCCAATTCACTGTGAGAAAGCTTCTCTAGCATGTAATCCTCCATCCCTTTCCCAAGGCTCCGAAGGATTCCAATATGGTGTTCTTCCAAGACAACTACCCAATGAATTAGATCGAGAAGCTTTCTAAACAAAATTCAGAGAGAAAGATTGAAGAAGAAGATAAACTATTTATTGATCATTGAATTACAATTAGAGCTCCCTAACCCAATGAAGGGGTTTAGTGATCATAGCTCTGAATTCAATTACAAAGATATGAAAACTAGCCAAATGGAAGTATAGAAGTCCCCCTCATTGGGCTGGATTCCCTTCAATCCCTCCTCCGTTTTTAAATGCAGAAGACTAAGGCCTTTAAATAGGCCTTCCCTAAATTACAAATGAAAATGAAATTCCAAACGCAAATTACAATCAAATGAAAATAAACTATTCTAGATGATTCTTGGTGGCCTTGATTCTGGTGTTGTGATGGGCCTTGCCTTGCTGAAGGGTAGAGTGACATTAATTGATCCAAAAAGGGATAATATCCATTAAACTCACTCAAACGTTGCACCCCCCTTTCTTAAGTCCACTTGTTCTCTTTTCAACCTTGCCAATTGATGCCAAACATAGACTAATATACCTCGTTGGAAAGCTATGGAGTGCACTTTCTAACGCAACTGGAAGCCACCTCAATTGGTTTGATCTCTACAACTCGAGTTTTACTCCAGGAAGGTGAAGAGTCAGTCCTGATTGCATTTGTACTATGCTCTTCTATGCACAATACGGGGCTGTTTTCTCCCTCATGTTTAGTTTCCACCATGCAGTTCCCATATAGCTTGGAAAGCTCTAGATGTCTTCTTTCCAATGCATTTTAAGCATCACCTCATTTGGAATTTTTGAGCTCAAGTTATTCTATGTTTGAAGAAGGCTGGTCAAGCTGTTCCATATAACAGCGTTTAAGCTCCAGTCTTAAGCTTAAACTGGAGCTTAAACGCTGGCACTCCCTGGAGGCACAAGCTCGAGCACGTTTAGGCTTCAGTTTAAGGTTAAACTGAAGCTTAAACGTGCAAGAGAAATGCAACCCTGGAGGAGAAAGATTAGTCGAAACCGTTAAGCTCAGTTAAGGTTAAACTGGAGCTTAAAACGTGGAATGCTCCTGGTGCCTAGTTCAGTTCTTGGCGTTAACCTCCAGTTAAGGTTAAACTGGAGGTTAAGTGGAAATCCTCCCTGTGAGATTCTTCATCTTCTGCCTTTAACCTCCAGTTTTAAGGATAAACTGGAGGTCAAACTTCAATTCCAGCATATATGATGGCTTGGTAGTTTAAGTTCCAGTTTTAACTATAAACTAACTTAACGCCACTTAAAGGTAAAAAAATTTATTTCCGCTTCTTTTTGTTTGTCCTAACTTCATTACTTAAAAAATCATTCCAAAAATTGCATCAAAGTCTTGCAAATTCATGAGAAATCTTGCCATTCCATAGCATTCAAGTAATATACTAAAAAACTTCATGAAATTTCATCAAAAAATGCTTCATTTGGTAGGGAATGATTTAAAGACAAGCATGGACTATTTGGCCACAAATGATTACTTAAGGCTCAAGAAATGCATAAAACAACTAAAAATAAAGAGAAAAAAGGCTAAGTGAAACTCGCCTTAAGATGACATTGGCTCAGGCGGCTAAACCAAGCTGTCCCTAGCCTTGTGCTTGTGGCGTGTTAGTGTTCAAGTGAAAACTTTGAGACTGAGCGTAAAGTCAAAGTCCAAAGCAAAAAAAAAAGGAGTGGTTGCTTAAGAACCCTGGACACCTCTAATTGGGACTTTAGAAAGCTGAGCACAATCTGGAAAAAGGTTCACCAAGTTATGTGCTTCGTGCGCATTTATGTATCCGGTGGTAAATACTGAAAACAAATGCTTTGGGCACGGCCAAGACTCATAAAATAGCTGTGTTCAAGAACATCATACTGAACTAGGAGAATCAATCACACACTATCTGAACTCTGATCCTAAGATTGCCAATCATTCTGGAACCTCAATGGATAAAGTGAGATTGCCAAAAACTATTCAAGAGCAAAAAGCAAAAGTCCCCTCATACTGATGGAGGCTATGTTTCATTGAAGTTGGAAATTTATAGATATTCTCTTCTTTTATCCTATTGATTCAGTTCTTGGGACAACAACAATTTAAGTTTGGTTTGTGATGACGGTAAATTTATACGCTTTTGGCATTGTTTTAGTATATTTTTGGTAATCTAGTTACTTTTAGGATGTTTCATTATGTTTTTTTTTATGTTATTATTTTGAATTATTTTTGTTGTTGTTTTTTGTATTTCAGGTTATTTTCTGGCTGAAATTGAGGACTTGAGCCAAAAATCAGGAGTTCGAGGTTGACAGAAGACTGCCTGATGTTGTTGATTCTGACCTCTCTGCATCTAAAAATGGATTTTCTAGAGCACATAGCTCAAAATGGCACGCTTCCAAATGCGTGGAAAGCAAACATCCAGTCGCTTTTCCAGCAATATAAATAGGTTCCATTACTTTGCCCAAGTTAGATGACGCAAACTGTGTTCAAACACCAGCCTCTGCCTAATTCTGGCGATCCAGCGCCAAAAAAGTTGAAAAGTGGAAGTTTCAACGCCCAAACTGGCCACAAAAGCTTGGCTTTCAAACTCCAAGAGAGGCCTTGCACGTGTAACATCCAAGCTCAGCCAAAGCACACACCAAGTGGCCCTCGAAGTGATTTATGCATCAATTACTTACTTTGTTAAACCCTAGTAAAAGGCTAGTTTATATAAATAGGACTGTTACTATGTATTAGACATCTGTGGGAAACCTTTGGACCATCTTTGTCCATCTTTGACGCCTGGTCTTAGATCGAGGGCTGGCCATTCGCCATGCCTGACCTCACTTATTTTTTTAGGTAAGTTTCTACACTCCATAGATTAACGTGCTAGAGCTCTTGCTGTTCCTCAAATGTAATTTTTTAAAGTTACTTTTTGTTCAAATTCAATTCACTTGTTCCGCTCAAGATATTTCTTCGGCCAATTTCAACCTGAATGTGATTGATGATTATCGTGACGAATCATCATCATTCCCTTATAACCGTGCCTGACAAACAATCTTCATTTCTACATGAGTAAGCATTGAATGAGTATCTCTTAGCATCTCTTAACAGAATCTTCGTGATACTAGATTATGGCGGCATTCATGAGAAGGCCGGAAAGTCTAAACCTTGTCCGTGGTATTCCGAGTGGATCTGGGAGGGATGGATGTGACGATTACCAAAATCGCGATTGTTGAGCGTGTGACAGACGGAAAAGGATAGTAAATCCTATCCAGCATGATCGAGAAACCTCCAAGATGATAGCCATGCTAGATGACAGGCACGGACCAATTTCACAGAGAGAATAGGATGCAACCAACGACAAGGGTGATGCCTCCAGACGAATATTCGTGCTGTACAGAAGCATTGGATCCATTTTCCCGAGAGAGATTCGAAAGTAGCCATATTGGCACCGGTGACATCCTATACAAAAGCCAGCCATAGAAATGAGTAAGATGATGGATAAGAGACAGCTAGAAAAGCAGAGTCAGAGAACAAAGCATCTCCATACGCTTATCTGGAAATTTTCACCAATGAGTTACATAAGTATTTCTATCCTTATTTATTATAATAATTTCGGAAAACCCCATACTATTATTTATCCACACTAACTGAGATTACAATGTGACCATTAGCTTGGCTTCATACCAACCAATCTCCGTGGATTCGACCCTTACTCAACGTAAGGTATACTTGGTACGACCCAGTGCACTGCTGGTTAGTTGTCTGCGAAGTTGTGAACCATGGTATTGGCATCGTGTTTTGTGCCTTTGCCACGGGAAAGAAAGACAATGAATTTTACTATAATCCAAAGTCAATCACAATTTCGTCCAACCACGTACGCCACAGAGGTTGTGCGCACACACACTTCGCGTGCGCTTGACTCGCTCTGCTTAGTTCTTTGCGTAGTCAAGTAGCTAGAGCTGTTGCAACGCGCATGTGTGCTGCAGCCATCTTCTGTGCGACGCACGCTCCCTGTGCACACGCCACGCATGGCGTTGCTCTCCTCCATTTATTTTCTTCATGCTTCCCCAAATCATGCTCCTCTTCCATTCCCACCAAGCCATTTCTACCTCATTCCTCTGAAATCACTCCCAAAACCCACCCCAAGTTATTTGAATGAAATAAACGAATAAAATTGCAAACTAACAAAAGAACATGTTCTTATAAGCAAGCACAATAATAGGGATCAAACACAAAAAGTATGCTATTAGGTGATTGGTGCACGAAGTTAGTAATCACACTTCAACAACTCTGTACCACTACCAGCAAGTGCACACTGGGTCGTCCAAGTAATACCTCACGTGATAAGGGTCGAATCCCACGGAGATTGTTGGTTTGAAGCAATCTATGTTATCTTGTAAATCTTAGTCAGAGATACAATATGTTATAGTTGAATTACAATTAACAAGAGAGCATGATTTAAAGGTTACTTGTTATGCAGTAATGAAGGAATAGTTGAGTTTTGGAGATGCTTTGTCTTCTGAATCTCTTGCTTCCTGTCTTCTTGTTCACGCACGCACCGTCTCCTGTTGGCAAGCTATTGTTGTTGGGATTCACCGTTTGTCAATGGCTACCTTCACATTCCTCGGTCCAGTGAAAACTACGCTCACGCGGTCTTCCGTCACAGACGGCTAATTCACCGGTTGTGTTTTCGATCCGGTTGGCAAATAGAATCCCTTGATTTCCTCTTGCGTTTGTCACTAACGCCAGCCTTCAGGAGTTTGAAGCTCGTCACATGTCATTCAATCTTGATCCTACTCGGAATACCACAACAGGGTTGTAGACTTTCCGGATTCTCGTGATGCCGCATCAAATTCTACTTTATACCACGAGATTCTGATTTAAGAGATCAAAAGATACTCATTCAATCTGATATAGAACGGAGGTGTTGTCAGCACACGTTCATGGGTTGAGAATGGTGATGAGTGTCACGGATCATCACCTTCATCACAGTTAAGCGCGAAATAAAATCTTAGATAGGAACAAGCATAATTTGAATAGAAAAACAGAAAATTACTTGCATTAATTCATCGAGACACAGTAGAGCCTCCTCACCCCCAACGATGGAGGTTAGAGACTCATGCCGTCACAAGAGTACAAAGTTCAGATCTAAAATGTCATGAGGTACAAAAATAAGTCTCTAAAGTTGTTTAAATACTAAACTAGTAGTCTAGGTTTACAAAAATGAGTAAGACTATGACAGATGGTGCAGAGATCCACTTCTGGGGCCCACTTTGGTGTGTGCTGGGCTGAGACTTAAGCAATCACGTGCATAAGGCCATTTGGGCGTTCCAACGCCAGGTTTGGATCCATTCTCCGTTGAACTCCAACTTTTAATCCTTTTCTGGCGCTGGAGCCCAGAATGGGCAGAGATTACGTCATCTATCCTTGAGCAAAGTATGAATATATTATATTGCTGGAAAGCCCTGATGTATGCTTTCCAACGCAATTGGAAGCACGCCATTTCGAGTTCTGTAGCTCCAGAAAATCCACTTTGAGTGCAGGGAGGTCAAATCCAACAGCATCAGCAGTCCTTTTCAGCCTGAATCAGATTTTGCTCAGCTCCCTCAATTTCAGCTAGAAAAAATATCTGAAATTACAGAAAAACCACAACTCATAGTAAAGTCCAGAAATATTGAATTTTACCTTAAAAACTAATTGTAAAATAACTAAAAACTAACTAAAACATACTAAAAACTATATTGAAATTAAACCCCCAAAAAAGCGTATAAAATATCCGCTCATCACAACACCAAAACTTAAACTGTTGCTTGTCCTCAAGCAACTAGACAAATAAAATAGAAGACTAAATGGGTTTGAAAGAAATAATATCTCGATAGTTGTTGAGTGAAGCTCAGATTCTAAATTTAGTATGACGGACTAGTAGCTTTTTGCTTCCGAACAATTTTGGCATCTCACTTATCCATTGAACCATCAGAGTGATTGGCATCTATAAGAACTTAAATTCAGATAGTTATTATTCTCCTATTTTAGTATGAGATTCTTGAACACACCTATTTTATTAGTCTTGCCGGCCCTTAAGCACTTTGTTTCCAGTAATTACCACCGAGATACATAAATGCCTATACACATAATTGGGTGAACCCTTTGGATTGTGACTCAGCTTTGCTAAAGCCCCCCAATTAGAGGTGTCCAGGGTTCTTAAAGCACACTCTTCTTTTTTCTTTGGGACCTTGACTTTAACACGCTCAGTCTTCAAGTTTCCACTTGACACCTACACGCCACCAAGCACAGGTAGGGACACTTGGTTTAGCCGCATTGACTAGGATTATTCCTTTAGCCTCCTTTCACTCGGATGCTCAAAGCCTTGGGATTCCCTTTTATTTGCCTTGCCTTTTGGTTTAAAAGGCTATTGGCTTCTTGCTCTTGCCTTCTTGGTTTTAAAGCGTTTTGGCTTTTCTGCTTGCTTTTCTTTTTCTTCTATTTTTTCGCCTATTTATATATAATATATATATTTTTTTTCTGCAAGCTTTGTTCTTTGCTGCTTTTCTTGCTTCAAGAATCATTTTTTATGATTTTTTCAGATTATCAATAACATGTCTCATGTTCATCATTCTTTCAAAGCCAAACATATGTTAACAGTCTTAAACAAAAATTCAAAAGACATTGCACTGTTCAAGCATTCATCAGAAGACAAAAGTACAAGCACACATAAAAAAAAAAAAAAAAAATTTTTCTTATTAAAAACTCGAATGTTTATTGCCTCATTATTCAAAAGATCTACGATTTTATTCATGTTTTGCTGATGATATGGAAAAAATAGACTATAAACTTAATGGGGGATAAAATCAAATAACACTAATACTACTCAATGATCATTAATGAAAACACAAACATAGATAAGCCACTTAACATAGAGGAAAACAAAAACAGAGAAAGTTAAAGACAAGAACGAGTCACCTTAGTGATGATGGCATTCCTTCTTGAGGAACAATAGATGTTCTTGAGCTCTTTATGTCTTCTTCCTTGCCTTTTGGCTGATCCTAGTGCTTTTGGATTTCTATCTCAGTGCTTCAATAATTATGTGGAAGGAAGGCATCCCCGAGGTTATCTCAGGGATCTTCTTGAGTTGCAGCCACATGTCTACCACTGAGCTATAGATCCTTAACATAATTGTTTTACCACACCAAATTTAAATAAAAAAGAAGAAGACCGAGAGAAAGGAAGAAGAATAGATGAAGAAGAAGATGTGAAAAAAAACTACGATTATGAGGAGGAAGGTGGGATCCTGGGGCTCCACAGTCTTGAAATGATCCTGTTGAGGTCCACAATCTGAGGTTCAAGGCATTACATCCCACCATTCACAAATGGCTAAAAATGCCCTGCACACAACTCTGGGCGATTCAGCGCAAAGTGTGGCGCCTTATTGGGCGTTTCAACGCCCATTTACTAGCCATTGTCTGGCGTTGAACACCATGAACCAGGCTTGTTCTGGGCGTTCAGTGCAACATGCTTTTCTTGGCGTTCAGCGCCAAACCAATGCTCGTGTTCTGGCGTTGAACGCCAACAGGTGCTTCCTCCAGGGTGAATTTTTTCTCTGTTTTATTCCGTTTTCAAATTAATATTGATATTTGATGAGCAACATATATGAAATAAAACATAAAAAAATGAAAAAACCATGAAAAATACATAAAAAATTGGTTGCCTCCCACAAGCGCTTCTTTAATGTCCTTAGCTTGACCTTGCTGAGCTTTTAATCTAGCTTCAACCTTGAGCACTCCTTGCTCAACTTGCTTCAAGATAGTGTTTGTATTCTCTTCCATTGACAATAAAACCTCTATCAGATAAATATCTTGAAGCTCCACATAAACCATATGTGATACACTTGTGATCACGTATGGTCCCCCTCCACCGATTTCAATTTCACGGGGAATAGCCTGAGTCTAGAGTTGAAAGTAGAACCTTCTGTCCGTAGCTTCCAAAGATTCTAGATACAACTTTTTTTTGTCATGCCATTTTTTTATTTCTCCTTTATAAAGCTTGGAATTTTCGAAAGCTTGGAAACTGAATTTCCTCTAGCTTATTTAGCTTGGAGCAATCTTTTTTCTCTGCTAATTTGCATCAAAAGTTAGAAATCTGGTGCCCAAGTAGGCTTTAGTTCCAGTTCCCACGTGCAGGGACATGCTTTACCATACAAACCAAGTGTGATAGAGAGGCCCGTATAGGGGTCTTGAATGCGTTCGTAAGCCCGAGATTCATCCAAGCTCGTGCCCAATCTTTTCTACGGTACTTACGTTCCGTTCCTAGGATCTCTTTATTCTCTGTTATAAGACTTCAGCGTTGCCCATTAGTTGTGGAATATATGGATAGCCCCTTATGTCGAATTCTCATACCGAACCATGGCAGAGTTAAAGCTGTTTATTGGACAGAAGTGAGTGCCCCCCATCACTGATTATGTACTCTAGGGACCCCAAACCTGCTAAAATATGTTCTGGAGGAACTCTAAGCACTGTTTTAGTATCATTGGTGGGTGTGGCAATTGGCCTCAACCCATTTGATACATAGTCAACTGCCACCAAATATAATGTGTTTGAGAATGATGGGGAAAGTCCCAGAAGTCAATCCCCAACGATCGAAGACAACTCATCTCCAAGATTCCTATGTTGAGGCATGCGTAACCATGGGGCGATTACCAGTCGTTTGGCAACTGTCACAGTTAAGTACAACACTCTCGGGAATCTTTAATAGAGTGAGGCCAAGAAGCCACATTGGAGAACTTGGTGGCTGTTCGCTAACCTCCGAAATGCCTCCATTATTTATCCATGCAATGCCATAGAGATCCTCTGTGCTTCTTCTCTGGACACAACAACCTTCGGACATCTGAATGAGTCTTATAAAATAGGTGATAACCAAAGTAGTACTTTGCATCAGTATATTAAGTTTTTTTTTGTATGCCTGTTTTACTCCTTGGGTATGAAACCTTGCAGCTTTATAGTTTGCAATTACGGCAAACCATTGGTTTCCTGAATGGCAAAATAGTGCTCATCGCGGAAATTCTCAGAGATCTCAAGAGAGGGGAGGGCGTCCCTTCTACTGGCTCTATCTCGGGACAGACATGATCAGCAACTTGGTTCTCTGTCCCTTTCTGTCTCTTATTTTCTATATCAAACTCTTGCCAAAAAGCAACACCCATCTGATGAGCCTGGTTTTGAATCTGCTTTGTGAGTATTATATTTTAAAGCAGCATGGTCAGTGTATACACATCACTTTTGATCCTACTAAGATAATCTAACTTGTCAAATGCGTTAAACCTCTGCAAGTAATTCTTTTTTTGTGGTTGTTTGTAATTTTCTGGGCATCATTAAAACGCGACTAGCAAATAAATGACATGCAGAGTTGTTATGCCTCTATCCCAATACTTGCACCAAATGGCGTGATCACTGGATCACACATTAGCTCAATTGGTAACGTCCAGTACTGGTGCAGAAAAACTGGTGGCTGTGACCAGCTTTGGCTTCACAGTTTCAAATACCTACAGACACTCTGTGTCAAACACAAATGGCGTGTTCACAGCTAGCAGATTGCTTAGAAGTTTTAGGATTTTTTAAAAAAATCCTTTATAAACCTCCTATAGAATCCTGTCATGTCCCAGAAAGCTTTCTGATTGCCTTAACATGGCCTAGGTGTGGTTAATTTTATATACCTTATTTTGCTTGATCTACCTCTATTCCCTTGTTTTGAGATTTTATGCCCAAGGACAATCCCCTCAGTCACCATGAAGTGACATTCTTCCCAGTTTAAAAACAGGTTGCGGCACTTTTTCAAAACATGGTTTCAGTATCAAGACAGGTAGAATGAGTCTCCATATACTGAGAAGTCATCCACGAAGATCTTCCAGAAAATTTTTCCCACCATATCAGAAAAATAGAGAGCACATCTCTGAGATGCGGCGCATTACATAGCCACAATGGTCCTGCAAACACAACACTACCAGATGGACATATGAAGTTGTTTCTGCTTGAATCCTGGGGATCTACTTGCAATCTGGTTATAGCCTGATAGCCATCCAAAAAGACGTATAATCATGACTTGCTAGTCTTTCTAGCAATCTGGTCTATGAATGAAAGGAAAAAGATCCTTCTGGTGGCTGTATTGAGCCTTCTGTATCAATAACATGCGCCACCCTGTAACTGTTCTTGTAGGAACCAGTTCATTTTTTTCATTAGAGATCACTTGTTCTTCCCTCCCTTCTTTATGCACGACTTGACAGGGCCTCACCAGGGCTAGCAGAAATAAATAAGAATACCCGCTCTAGTAATTTGGTGGAACCCTTTTTCACCACTTCTTTCATGGCTGGATTTAGCCGCCTTCGTGGTTGAACCACTGTTTGCAATTATCCTCCAATAAGATTTTGTGCATGCATCTAGCTGGGTCTAGCCCTAAGTTCCTATGACCACCCAAACTGTCTTGTGTGCCTTAGCACTTGAATAAGTGCCTTCTCTCTCCTGTGAATTAAAGCAGAGCTTATGATACTGAAAAGTGTCACCTTCTCCAGAAGAGGAAACGCATTTTCAGGGATGGTGGTAGGCTTGAGCTCGGGTTTAGGAGGCTTTTTCCTTACCTGAGAAATTTCAGAGCTCTTTCAATTCCTCTGAATCCTCCAAATCAAGCTGAACCATCCTTAAAATGTTTTCCAACTCTGAATTCAAGACTCTCAACCATGTTGATCTCCTCTACAAAAGATCAATAAAGATCAACTTTTCATGCTGCAATCTTTTGATGTGTCTGGATGTGCATGGCTTTGACAGCTTCAATTGAATATCATCATCATTGACTCTCAAGTTATTTCCTCCGTGTTGGACTCAATGAGGACTTAGTTCGCCAGTTGCTAGAAGGGTCTTCCTAGAATAGAGTAGCACTCTTGTGCTCTCTCGATCTTCCAGCACAACAAAGTCAGTGGGAAAGGCGAATGGCCAACCTCTGACAATTCATTCTTCAATCACGCCTGATGGGTATTTAATGGAGAAATCAGCAAGTTGAAAGACATATCCGTTCGTTTAGCTTCTTCAGTTAAGCCAATGCTTTCTGATAGTGGATTGTAGAGTGTATTTAGAGTTGATAGCTTGCCCCAAGATCGCATAAGCTGTCTTGGTGCAAATACCTTCTAATATGCATGTATCAGAAAAAGCTCCAGGGTCCTTTAAGCTTTTCAGAAAATCCTCTCCAGAATGATGCTACACTGCATTCTTCAGTGAGGAACTCTTTCTTTTCTCGTCCAATCCTTTTTAACTCAAGATCTCTTTCATGAACTTGGCATAAGAAGGTATTTGCTCAAGTGCTTCTGCAAATGAATCTTTTATTTCAAGGAGTCCTAGATAATCTGCAAGGGCGAAAATTGCTTATCCGGCTCCTCTTTCTGAGTTTTTGAGGTAAGTATCTTGGCTTTATATCTCAAACCTTAGTTCGCTGTAGGATTACTGGCCTACATGAAGTGGTTGAAGAAGCCTTTTTAGAGGGGTTGTTATCAGCATTTTGTGTCTGACCCCTCAACTTAGCAATTGAGTGCCAAAGTTAAAACTGAGTGACGTTATGATTGCCAACTCCTTGTCTGTTTCCTGGCGTCTGAACGCCAGTTGTGCCATTTGGGCGTTCAGCGCCAGATCCTGCCCATTCTGGCGTCAACGCCAGATCCTTGCCCATTTCTGCGCGTTGAATGCCAATCCTGCTTTGTTCTTGGCGTTGAAACGCCAGTTTTCCTGGGTCTGGCGTCAGCGCCAGCCTGTCCACAATTCTGCGTTTAGCGCCAGAAATTATTTTCCCTGGGCTCTTACGAGTCCTCAGGTGAAATCTTTGGTGCGTTTGCTCCATTTCTTGTTTTATACTGCCTTGATTGGGTTATTTTTTTTCCCACTTCTTAATTGAAACTGCTTGGCATTCCTCTGTTATTTGTCTTGATAGCTGTTGCTTTGTTTGCCTAAAATGTTCTTCCATAATGTATATTTGCCATTCTTGTCTTTGGTAGCCTATCTTTAAATTCGACTAGCTGCCTTGTTAGAAAGTCCAAATGCTGATGAAGCAGCGCTTTGTTTACAGGACTGAGTTCAGCAGTTGCTGTCGACCTCTTCTTTCATTTGGAAGGGTCACTGCTAAGACAGATGCCTGATTCTTGGCAACTGTACAAATGACTCTTGAGCCTTTCAATTGTCTTTCTCATGTGGATAGATCCACCACTGAGTAATCAATGAGACATCTTGACTCCTTCTGCAACCCCATAATAAAGAATGTCTAACTGAACCCACTCTGAAAACATTTCAGAGGGGCATTTTGTTAGCATCTCTCTGTATCTCTCCCAGCATCATAAAGAATTCATTTATCTCCTTGTTTAGCCTTGGAGTCCAGCCTTAGCTGTTTCATCCTTTTTGGGGGAAGTAGTGATTCAGGAATTTTCTGTCAGCTGTTTCCATAGTCTTTATGCTGGCCTTAGGTGGTTATTTCAACCACCTCTTAGCTTGATTTTCACAGCAAAATGGAAATAGTAATAGTCGTAGACATCCCTTGATCTAGATTCCTTATCATGTACTGTGTCAGCAATTTTATAAAAACTCCAAAAACTCTGTTGTTCTTCCTGTGGAAGACCGGAATATGGCAATTTCGCTGTGCACCATGATAATGAGCTGAGGATTCAACTCAAAAGCTACTGACTCCAATGGAGGGTATCAGATGCTACCCCATAATGAACAAGAGTGGGTTTAGCATATGACCCCAGAGTCCTCCTGGACTGTTCATTTCCCCTTAGATCCATGATGGAGAAAGGAGATGATGTAAAAATAAAAAAAATATTTTTATTTATTTATTTAATATTTTTCGAAAATAAATAAATTAAAAATAAAATAAATAAAAATAGGTGAAGATGTTCGAAAAAAATGAGGAGAGAGAAAGTGGTTAGGAAGTTTTTGAAAAAAGATATGTGAAAAGATTTTAAATGATAAAAAAAAAATCTGATTTTTTTAAATTAATTTTCGAAAATTTTTTTAAAAATAGAGAGAAAAGAATTTTTGAATTTAGTGAGGAAAGAAAAACAATAAGATAGCACAAGATTTAAATTTTAGATCATATAAAATCATCTTGTTTTGAAAATTTGGAGGAAAACACCAAGAACACCAAACTTAAAAATTTAAGATCAAGACACAAGGAAAACTCAAGAACACTTATGAAACCGCTAAGAACACAAAGAAACATGAAGAAAGGAACACCAAACTTAAATGGAACAAAAAAAAAAAAAGAATATTATATTATGAAAAAGAAGAATTTTTTGAAAAATGAATATAAAAGATTCTACCCAATTTCATATGCACACAGATTATTTTGCTCTACCTAAATAGAGTAAAATAAAACACTTAAGAAGTATATAGTAATATATTATATATATATTTATATATAATATATATATATATATAATTTTAACCCAAGAACAATATATAGAGACTCTAAACCAAAAAGAAAAATTTTCCTAATCAAGAAAACAAAATAAACCGTTAGTGTTCAAACACGCAACAATCGCCCGACAACGGCGCCAAAAACTTGGTGGCACGAATTGAATTCAACTTTTTTCACAAACTCTACCACTGCCAGCAAGTGCACTGGGTCGTCCAAGTAATTACCTCACGTGAGAAGGGTCGAATCCCAGGATTTTTGGTTTGAAGCAATCTATGGTTATTTGTAAATCTTAGCAGGAAGTCAATATATGTTATCAGTTGAATTTGCAAATAACAAGAAAGAGCATGGATTAAAGGTTACTTGTTTGCAGTAATGAGAAGATGTTGGAGTTTTGGAGATGCTTGTCTTCTGAATCTCTGCTTCCTCTGTCTCTTGTTCAACGCATGCAAGGTCCTCCGTATGGCAAGCTGAGTTGCTTGGGGATCACCGTTGTCAATGGCTACCTTCCATCCTTCCAGGAAAACTACGCTCACGGGCTCTGTCACAAGCACGGCAATCCATCCGGTTGACTTCTCGATCCGTGGAATAAATCCTTTATTCCTTTCTGCGTCTTGTCCACTAACGCCCAGCCTTCAGGAGTTTGAAGCTCGTCACAGTCTTCAATCCTTGAATCCTACTTGGAATACCCAGACCAAGGTTAGACGTTTCCGGATACTCGTGAATGCCGCCATCAATTCTAGCTTATACCACGAAATTCTATTAAGAGCTGAGGAGATACTCATTCAATCTGTATAGAACGGAGGTGGTTGTCAGCACACGTCAGGGTTGAGAATGTGGATGAGTGTCCAGATCATCACCTTCATCACAGTTATGCGCGAAATGACATCTTAGATAGGAACAAGCGTGTTTGAATAGAAAAAAGAAATACTTGCATTAATTCATCGAGACACAGCGAGCTCCTAACCCCCAACGAAATGGAGTTTAGAGACTCATTGCCATCCAAAGAGTACAAAGTTCAGATCTAAAATGTCATGAGGTATCAAAGAAAAGCTCTAAAAGTTGTTTAAATACAAACATAGTCCTGCGTTTACAAAAAAAATGAGTATAGACTAGACAGATGGTGCAGAGACTCCACTTCGGGCCCACTTGGTGTGTGCTGGGGCCCACTGGTGTTGTGCTGGGCTGAGACTTAACAAATTCACGTGCATAAAGGTGACCTTTTTGGGGCGTTCAATCCAGGGTTTGGCATCCATTTCTGGCGTTCAACTCCAAGCTTTATAATCTGTTTCTGGCATTCAACTCGGACTCAAGAATGGCAAGAGCTAGCGTTGAAACGCCAGTTACATCGTCTATCCTTGAGCAAAGTATGGACATTAAATTGCTGGAAAGCCCTGGATGCTACTTTCCAAGCAATGGAAGCAGCGCCATTCGAGTCTGTAGCTCCAGAAATCCACTGAGTGCATGGAAGGTCAGAATCCAACACATCAGCAGTCCTTTTTCACCTAGCCTGAATCATATTTTTGCTCAGCTCCCTCAATTTCAGCCAGAAAAATACCTGAAATTACAGAAAAACACACAACTCATAGTAAAGTCCAGAAATATAAATTTTTCCTAAAAACTAATGAAAATAAACTAAAAACTAACTAAAACATACTAAAAACTATATGAAATTAACCCCAAAAAGCGTATAAAATATCCGCTCATCAGTGATTAAGTGCAGGTTTATGTGATGAAATCCATCCAATTATAGCTAAAATATATAAAAAAATATGGACTCATCAATTCCCCCACACTTAAAAATGGCATGTCCTAATGCTAAATGATGAACGAGATTTTGCTCGATAGTCTGGATTTTCTTCTTATAGAAAAGAATTACTTCGTTGCAAGCATAGCTCCAAACCAACAAACAATTCTCACATCAAAAGTATTGGTTGTCACATGTACAAACCCCAATGAAAATTTACCAAAGTATTTAAACTCCTGGTCGTCTCACATGGAATTGCAAGATCCAAGACCATTTAACCTAATCCTAACCTAATTCTAGAGAGAAGAGGGAGCTTCTCTCTCTAGAAAACTAACTAAAGGATCATGTTGACTAACTAATTGCTCCTTCTTTGCTTGGACTTCAATTCTGCATGAAATACACTTAGAAATAAGTTGGATTTGGGCCTGGGCAGCTCAGAAATTACCCCCAGCATTTTGCCTTTAAGTGGGTCATGTGAGAGTATCGGCGCGTACGCGCCATGTACGCGTGCGCGTCGATTGGCTGTTTCTTCATCCGCGTGGATACATCATGCACGCGTGCGCGTTTCTATGCGAAACCACTTCTGCGCGCCTGCGCCTTGTGCGCGTGCGCAACCATCGATGCATTCCCAATTCTTGTTTCTTCATGCATTCTCCACTTTGTATGCTTTTCTCCTAAATTCTTCCATCCAATACTTGCCTTATGAACCTGAAATCACTTAACAAACACATCAAGGCATCGAATGGAATTAAAGTGAATCAAAATCACCAATTTAAGGGCCTATAAAGCATGTTTTTACACTTAAACACAATTCAAGGGAGAATTACAAAACCATGCTATTTCATTGAATAAATTTGGGAAAAGGTGAATAAATCCCCTAAAATAAGCACAAGATAAACCACGATTTTGGGGTTTATCAAATCTCTCCACACTTAAACTAAGCATGTCCTCATGATAAAATCAAGAAAGAAGCGAAGAGGTATCAACATTTATTCAATGCAAACTAACTAAATGCAAGCTATCTATATGCAACCTATTTACATGAGTGCAATGTCTTAGTCAGAATAAATCAATCTCCAAGAATACATATGCAAGCACAAGGGCTAAGGCAATGGCAATCAAAGCAAACCACAATTGGATTGAACCATTGAAAGATTTTACAAACTTGCAAGAAAAGATGATCATGGGTGGAAACATCTAATTGAGCGATCGAACCCTCGCCGGATGTGTATCCGCTCTAGGCACTCAAGTGTATATGGTTAATTCACTCAATTCTCCCCCAATCATACTTTCTAAGATTTATTTTTCATCTAATAATCAACAATTATTCTATTCATGCATACAAATATCATGAGGGCTTTCCCATAGATTGTAATGGGGCTAGGGTCAAGGTAGGATGCATATGGTCAAGTGAGTTAGAATTTTGAATCTTTAATTAACTTAAACTTCTCAACTACCTTATGACAACCTATACAATTCTAAACAAACTTAACTACCCATTCTTCACTTTTACACACACTCATGTATTCTCCTTTTTTTTATGACCACACATATGCATTGTTTTTTATTGAACCTTTAACTTTGGGACATTTTGTTCCCTTTTATTGCAATTTTTTTCGTTATATATATATATATATATATGTTTTCAAACTAAAACATATACAAGAATATCAATGCATATGGTTTACACATGATTAATATATGAGTGTGTACCCAATTCTGAAGATCTCAACACAAATACAAAAACACACTTTTATCTCTACCCAATGTTCCTAACTTTCCCAAAATCAAATGAACACTCTCACTAGCCTAAGCTAATCAAAGATTCAAATTAAGGACATTTATTGTTTTTCACTTAGGCTTGTAATGTGCTACAATTCAAAATAGGTGGGTTAAGCATAGGCTCAAAATTGGTTAATAATGGAAGATAAAAGGTAGGCTATTTCGGGTAAGTGAGCTATTTGAACAATGGCCTCAATCATATAAATGCATGTATACACGAAATAATGGACATAAAGAATCGAACAAATCAAAGATTACACTCATTGAAAGAGAATAATGCACACAAGAATGAAAATTAGTGGTCATAAGATGCAACCACACAATTAGGCTCAAATCTCACATGCTTGTGTTCTTGGCTCAAAACATGATCCACAAAGTTTATTAATCAAGCAAGTTCTAAAAAAAAACTTTCAACCAATTGGAGTGGTGACGGGTCCCCCAAGGGTGTATTGGTAAAGATTTTCTTCAATAAGATCGCGTTGCAGGTATAGCTCTACCAACAACAATCCTCGGGTGTCAAATTTAGAAGAGGGATTTGGTTGTCACAAGTTCAACCCCAATAGAAATAACCGAAGTATTCAAACCTCGGGTCGTCTCACATGGAATGGGCAAACATGTGCTTCAGCATTGGTTAGAAATCCGGGGTTGTGAGTTATGAGCATGAAAATAAATGGGAATCTTAACAAGCAAGTAATCTCAAATTGCAACAAATTGATTCAATTAACTAAGCGAAACATGAGCAATTCCAATGAACAAGTAACATTCCACTTAATTCTATTATAAACCAAACAAGTAACTACAACTAAGGCAAATAATTGAGAAATTTGGTTTTCAAATATGAATAATAAAAGCAACTCTTGGCTAGGCATGGGGATTGAGGTTACCATCCTTGTCTAACAACCATATCTTGACAATTATGAGGGACCAAGCTCATTAAGTCTACTTCCAAAAGTCTTAAGTACGTAATATCTACTCCTAGACATGAAGTACGTCAAATGGCTTTGATCACATCAACCCATAAGTCCCAACCTACCTACTAATTAGATTAGTAGTGGGTTGGCGTCAATGAGTATCAAATTAACCACCAAGGGCTCCCAAATCATCAAATCCATTAGACCCAATGACTCAAGTTTATCCAATTCCCTTGAACTAAGCCAAGAGTGAAGGAAACTACTCCAAAATCAAAGTAAGCAATTCATCAAACACATGGTAAGCGTTAACAAAAGACATATTCAAAATAGCAATTAAATTAAAATCTACAAGTACCCACTAACAATTATCAACATACAATCATCCAAACAACAAAACTAAACATAGAAATCATCAATGTAACATCAACAAGTCAAGATTCACAACATTCATGAAATGGGTATAAAATGACAATTAACAAGGATTCATAAAACTATCACTAGATATAAGCAAAATTGTAACAAGGAATTCAAATTGAACAATTAAAACTAGTAATTAACAAAATCCAATTCACAATCCAACAAGGGAAGATCAAATTAAAACTAGATCTAGAGAGGTACAAGGGTTTCTCTCTCTAGAATAACCAAAGAAAACCAAAAACTAGCTAAAATTGTGTCTTGTGTAAAAATGATTGATCCCCCTCTTTTCCCCTAGCATCCTTGGGTCTTTTCCATGCAGAAACAACTTGAAATTGGGCTTGATGAGCCTCAGAAATCGCCAGGCACGATTTCCTTTAATGAGGTCGCGTGCAGCTTCCCACGTGTGCGCGCCATGCGTGCGTGCGCGCCGATTGCTTTTGTGATCTACGCGTGCGCGCCAAGTGCGCGTGCACGTCGATAGGAATCTTCTGATCTGCGCGGATGCGTCAATCCTTGCGCACCGCTTCCAGCCAACCTCATCCACGCGTGCGCGTGGAGTGTGCGGGCGCGCCGATGCTGCTTCTCCCAAGATTTCAATTCTTCATGTTCCTCCCTTTTTATACATGCTTTCTCTCTCTCTTCTAAGTCATTCCTACCCTATAATTCCTGAAATTACTCAAGAAATACATCACGGCATCGAATGGTAATAGAAGAGGATTAAAATATGGAAATTTTAAGGCCAAAATAAGCATTTTCCATCATGGAGAATATTAGGAATGAACAAAAAACTATGCATTTCTTGCGAATAAAGTGTGAGAAATATTGATAAAATCCCCCAAAATAAGCACAAGATTAAACCACCAAAATAGGTTTATCAAATATCCCCACACTTTAAACCAAGCATGTCCTCATGCTTATAATAAAAAAGGACCAAAGATCATGGTGAAAAGGGTTTATGAAATGCAAACTACCTAAATGGATGCATGCAACTAATGTAAAATCATCTACCTACTTGGTCAAGAGTTAATCTATCCTCCAAGAATACAATTGAGCATATAGGGTGAAAATAGTATGTAATTCATGAATCCTACCAAATTGAATACACTAGAAGTGATATACTTGCTAACAGAATGCTTGTGAAAGCCGGGAACAAGCATTGAGCGTCGAACCCTCACCGGAAAGTGTATCCGCTCTATTCGCTCAAGTGTATAGGGTTCGTCACTCAATTCTCTCCAAATCATGCTTTCCAAGATTTATCTTTCATCTAACAATCAACAATTACTTAATGCGATGCTTACAAGTATTCATGAGGTCTATATCTGGTTGTAATAGGGCTAAGGTGAAGGAAGGATGTATATGGCTAAGTGGGCTTAAAATTGAGTCCTTGATCAACCTAGGATCCACTCGACACATAGAACAACCTATACTACTACAATACATTACCTAGCTACCCTTGATTTTTACTCTTTTTGCATACTCATGCATTCTTTCCAATTCACACCCATATGCATTGTTTTTGTTACTTTATCTTGGGGCATCTTTGTCCCCTTTCATTGCTTTCTCTCTTTTCTTTTTTTTTATTATCTCCTTTTCTTGGGGTTTCTTTGTGAACAAAAGTTTTAATGCATACAGTTTAATCATTCAACACATGAGTATGTTCCTAAATCCTAGAATTTCCAATTACACTACAATTACACACCTATATATCTACCTTAATTCCCCAAGTATACCCTCCTATTTGAATAATATACATCCTAACATACCTAAGCTAATCAAGGATCCAAATTCAGGGACATTCATGGTTTTTCACTTAGGGCTGTTGATGTGCTCTATCTAAGAACAAAAAGGGGGTTTATCATAGGCTCAAAATTGGTTAGCAATGGTAGATAAGAGGGTTAAGGCCATTTGGAAAAAGTGACTATCGAAATGATGGCTTCAATCATGTAAATGCATTCATACACAAAGCAATGAACATATAGAATCAGACAAAGCAAGGATCACAATCATAGAGAGAGAGATATGCACACAAGAATGGAAATAATGGTTAAAAGATGTAACCATACAATAGGCTCAAAAATTTCATGCTTGTGTTCTTAGCTCAATCACTATGTTCCAAAATACATTCTTAAAGCAAGTTTACTGCAAAAAAAAAAATTTCAGAATTTTGGTAGGTCACCTAAAACACAGTTTCTTGGAAAGGAAGTTATTGTTTTGACCAAGTAACTCTATAGAAACTAACTATCATGCAAATGGTATCTACAAGCAAAACTAACTACACATGCAATATACTAGCTTCTAAGCAAAAATAAATCCATGGGTATCGAAGGGAAGAGATTGTTACCCATGGAGATCGGTCGAACTACCTCCCCACACTTTAGAAATTAGCACGGTCCTTTGTGCTACGAATAATACGCAAGGAACTGTCGGGACCGGAACCTTCACTATCCCCTTCATCAGAACTCCCATCACTTGGGTTTGAGGTGGATGTGAATATTTCGGGTTCCTCCATGCTAGGGGTAACACAACGCAGAAAGCTTCTTGATGTATGTATATCGGCGGTGGTTGCGCCGCTCATATCTATCAAGCTTCCGGTGAAGATCTTCTATCCTTTGATGTGTGGATCTCAGTGGTGGCGATGATGAGCTAGAAGGAAAAAGAAGTGGCGGGGCCATGTCGAAGCTTGGTTTGTTCATGGGAAGGTGTAGGTATTTTCCGCTTGGGACCACATCGCCCTTAGCCGAAACTATAATCTTTTTGTCCTTGGCTTCCCAAGAAACACCCGCAGCAGCAACTAAATCAGATACTAATGCTGAAAATGGTAAATTACCCCGGTCGTGAACTTGACTCATCGCTTGCTTGACAAGAAGCAGAATGTTCACCGGCTTCTCCGTGAGAACACACCAAACAAGCAAGGCGAGGTCTGCCGTGAGGGACGACTTGTGGGTGCTAGGTAGCACATAGTGAGATAGGATCTGGGCCCAAGCTCTAGCTTCCACAGTAAGGAAGTGAGCGTCAATGCTCTTGGGCCTCATCCGCAGTCGACCATGGATCCAAAATGCCTCTGGTTTAGCAATGACTCGGAGGGTCGAGTCCCAATCGAATCCAAAGTTCTCTCGCTGACGTAAGACTTCTTGGTAGCCATCCATGTCACTTGGTACCGGTAGAACATTAAGCACTTGCTGAATAGCCTCTTCTGAAACCGTGACTTGCTTCCGGCGCATGTATACCGATTGAAGAGAGGGAAGATAGTAGTTAGTGTAGAATTCTTCCACCCAAGAGAGGTTGATTTCCATTGGTTTTCTCAAGAGAAACTCCCATCCTCGCTGTTCAATGCGGGGCAAAATATAAGGAGCAACCTTGTCCGGCGGAGCGAGTAGATGCTCAGGATGATAGTTCCTTACAGCTTTGGAGGGGAACATAAGTTCACAGAAGCGGTTGGGGAACCTTGAAGAATCTTTTGCCGGTTTGCCCTTGTCATTCTCATCAATAGAAGCGGGTGTCTTCCCTTTTTTAGATAGGGGTTTGGCTCCTAATGAAGAGCGCGCCTTAGAGTTTGACCTTTGGGGTTCCCTTTTTGCGGCCGGTTTCCTCGAAGCTACCTCCTTGCCTTTCTTGGTGGCCATCATAAGAAGGAAGGGAAGGAAAGAAAACATTAAACCCAAGAATCAATTTGACAAAAACATGCAAGTGACTTGTAGTGCCCATTGTGAATGTAAAAGTAAGGGTCATGACACTTGGCATGGGATGCAAGAGGAAGTAAAGCATGCAATGGCATGAGAAGAGTAATCTCAAGCATCCATAATAAAGAGCAAGTCATGTTCAATTAATATCTAATTGGAAAGTATGAACTTTAAGCACACAAATTAGACTCAATGCATTTAAGAGAAAGCAAGTGAACGAGGAAGGAGCACTAATTTGAAAGTATATGACTAAAATGAACCAAAATGGTATGTGTGCATTTCCTTGAACACTTGGCGTGCAATAATCAAGCAATGAGTAATTATGAGATACTAAACCAATTCAAAGCCCAAAATGGAACATCAATCATCACATAAACATCACACACTGGCAAAGATAAGAAAAAGAATGACAAAAGATCTATTAATGCAAATTAAGTTCAAATTCAACATCCATGGAGAAATAAGGAAAAAGGGAAAAGTAAGAAAACAAAAAGCAAGAAACATCATCATGTAAGCAAAAGAGAAACTAAGTAAAGCAATAAGAAGCATCTAACTAGAAGAAATAATGCAAGGGAAATTGGAAGTAAAGAAATGGAAGAAGTGAAACCTTGAAAAGTATGAAGGAACAAGGTTGAATTTTCTTTTGTGAAGATGAAAGAGAAAATAAGGGAAGTGTAGTGCCACCGGAAAAGGTGGTTGTCGCCGGTGAGTGGCCAGAGACAGTGGTGGTGGGTTAGGGAAGAAGAAGAAGAGAAGGGAAATGATGGAGGGAGAAGGAAAAGAAACTAAGAAAGAAAAGTGGTTGAGGGAGAAAGAAAACAGGACCAGGCACGATATTATAAAACTGACTCGCGCAACCGGTGCGGGCGCGCAAGGTGCGCTGGCGCGTCGGTGAGGGTACTAGCAGAGGACGCGTGCGCGTCAGTGGCGCGCGCGCCCGAGGGAAGTTGTGCCTCAGGCACAAAAGTCACACAAAGTTGGCTCAAGTCTCTGGTTTTTGTACCTGAGTGAATCAGGGGGGCAGGCGCGCGAACGCACACCTTGCACGGACGCGTGCTTGAGGTATTTTGCGACTGGCGCGGACGCGCACAACGCGCGGACGCGTTAGTTTTGGCACAGGGTTGGCCCAATTGTGGCACAACTTTCTGGTTTTTGTACCAGAGAGTCCACATATCTCCGTCGGCGCGCGCGCGCACCATGCGCTTGCGCGTCGATGGTTAAATTGCAATGGTGCGCGCAGGCAGCATGTACGCGAACGCATGGGTGCCTAGCACGAGTTGGGCACAAAGTGGGCATGACTCTCGGGTATTTGGCCCAAGAGTGGAATTGCGCTACCGGCGCGCGCGCCCACTGTGCGTTGGCGCGTCGGTGCCCTTCTTCAAAGAAATTTTTTTGTTTTCTTTATCTTTTTTGCACATCCTATCTATATGAACATATCTATCCAACAAAATCAACAAAGCTAGCATTCCTATGCACTCAATCAATCATCAAGAGATCATAAAATTCACAAGAAACTAAGGATACAAATAAGATGGTATAAACAAGGAAGATCTTACCACGGTGGGGTGCCTCCCACCAAGCACTTTTCTTTAAC
>QBTX01002176.1:0-12683 GCA_003063285.2 Arachis monticola
CGAGGAAAAAATAAAAACTACCTAGCCGGCTAGCCCACCCCCCAGACCCCGGCGATAGTGTTACGCTCCGCCCTTAACCCGCCGCACAACAAAAGAGAATGCCGAACGGAAGAAAAACGGCTGAAACGCGTAAGTGAGTAAGTGTGCGAGGAGTTGAGTAAGGAACACTAGATCTGGAGAGGCGCGTCGGGTGGAAGTGTCGCGAGAATAAGAGGGTTGAGTCTCTCTTTATAGGAGGGCCTAGTCCACAAAGATGCCCCGATAAATTAGGGTAACGCAATATAATCCTCTCGCCATAGATTGGACACTGCGAGAATATGATAGGAGAAAGGTAAGATTTGGGGTGAGAGGGAGGGGGTAGAGTGAAGGAGATGATTTGGGGTAAAGATATGATTTAGGGGGGTGAGAAGGACCACGATGGCCGAAGCCAGAGGGCCATCAGCCTCGACCACATCTCGCCGTTCTGACACCGGATTCAATACATACGAGCCCGAAGAAAGGCGCTCGAGCCGACGAGCCATAGTCCAGATCCCAGTTCAGGTGACAGGTCTGCCCACACTTGAAACTCAGAGATCGAGCCACACTCATTTGTTAGGATTCGGTTCGCTTAGCCACAAGATCTAGTAAGTCGCCATCCATCGTCCACAGCCCTCCTAGGCCTTCGCCATGTTGCCGAGCCTGCGCGATCAACTCGACTCTAGCACATCCTCCCACTTCCTAGCCAGGATTTGGCTCGTTTACAACGTGCCGCATTCTGTGTGCGCTTATAAGGGCTAGTCCCTCTTTATCTTTGCACATTCCTGGGCGTTTAAACGCCCACCTGGGTTTTAACGATCAAGACAGACACCCGATCTCGCTCTATCACATAGCTGCACGCTCAGCCGAACTCCTCAGAAGTTTGCTTGTTCTCGCATCCACTAGTGTCATCGTTCTCTCTTTGTATCTCCTATTCCTGTCCTATACACTTTCCATGATCACAACAAAATTAAGCCAAGAAAACTATAAATAAAATTGGAAAAAAAACATTGTAAATATCAATCTGAAAGCTACCAAAGATACCTTTTGTTTTGTATACGCGTTTTCAACTTTACCGACAAGGACTCCCCAAATCGAATACCTCTCTCGCCTCGTAAGGAGTTGTCAAGTCCGCCCAAAAGTGTTTATTGCCAGACGTGGGACCTTCCCTCCCAATCACTGCCGATTTAAGTGTTGCATTATGGATGGAATATTTAAATAGGTAAAAATTATATAAATATAAAAATACTTTAAATTTTTACTGCTGATGTGATGACTCCCACTATAAGGCTTTCTGCGTACTTTAATCTCTGTGCTCGAGTTGCGTTAAAGCCTCATGTGCTCCTTGCCTCTCGCCATGTGGTTATCCTAGTAATCCAATCTCACTAGAGCATCGTCTCTTGCTGAGTCTAGAATATTATGGAATTTAAGGGTTTTTGTTCTGAGATTTTATTATGCATTGTGTATGTGATATAGTTTCTCACACGAAGTCTTCAGTAAATTAGGTGCTTTCTTTGTCCTAGATTTATTCGATTTTGATCACATCTATAACTCTTCACCCCCGTGTATTGTGGGCAATCTCCACATTAACGTGGAGGAGGAAGTGTTCTCCCTAGCGAAAAAAAATCCTACAGCAATTATATAGTCTCAACTATTTTTGTTAACAAATTCCCGGAGGTTCTCAAAAAAAGAGTCGGGTCTCCCAAATACACAAAAACCTAATTGCCCTGTGTAATTTGACCGTATCCTGCCTGGTTTCGAGACTGGTTCTCCATTAAGTCTCCTCACGCGAATTGCTACCCCAAAGTAGGGCATAACAAACACTACGTTTCGTGTTTCCTTTCTCTCATTCTACTTACATTAGAGATTTCCCAACAACAATGTGCGCAGTGCCAAAACTTCTTATAATAGAATAGGATATAGGTTTTCAATCCTCTCCAATGCCACCTCACGTATGGCTACTTATGCCAGTTCTGTCAAGTTAGTCTCCTCAAATTCAGATCTGCTCTATAAACTTATGCTAATAGATATTAGGTGTTAGTCATCCCTTGGCGAATATTCACAAAATTCTCTATTGGTCTTCCATGATAGCTTTAGCCTGTACATGGCTGTTCATGATGATTTACCACGAACAGCTTGTTGAATCATAGCATTCTCCAAGAGACATCTTAGTCTATGTGCATTCTAGTGTTTTTCCCATGGTTCCAAGGTGACTCATACGCATTTTAGCTCTATATTGAGTTGATTTAGGATTTTGTTTATATGCAAGTAAGCAAAGCAAAAAAACACATAAAAAAAAGAATATTTTTTTGTGTTTAAAATTATGAGCAAATTCATATCTTATTCTAGCATGTGATAGAAGAATACCCAATACCAACTTTCAAACACGTCTATGATTTTGAGATTGACTTGGATAATTTGTTGTTTATAGTTGCGTTTGGGAATTTAATTTACTTGCAATAGTACTAATCGTGACAGTGGGTAAGTTAATTGCTCATGACAATGTTTGGTCAAAAAGACTTTGAATGCAGGTTGTTGGAGAACTGAGTTTTTATCGACATGTGATTAGAAGAGACTGGATCCTCAGAACATATGGTATGATTATGCTGTTTGTCTTGTTTTGAGGTGCTCAATAGACATTAGTCCTCATTATATAAGTGAGTAGCTTGAACTATTATCGCCTATTGTTGTGTTATTGCAGTTTAATAGTTTATCGGGTTTTTGTTTGAAACCCTTAACTTAGTCTACCATAGTGCTGCATTTAATTGACTATTTGCTAGGGTATATAAGGATTTTGTTCAGTTTAGTTGGTACTGTGTCTCAAGTTTTAGTTGATATGCCATATGTCTTATAGATGCTTTAAATATGCGTTTTGGATGTGTTACTCGCTTGAGTATGCTTCGCAAAATCTTAATGTATGTGGCTGGATTTGTATTGACTCTGACAAACTATCGGGTTTTATCTGTCCTAGTCTTTAATCTGATATATTTAATCTGTGTGTGTATATAAGTTAGACAATCGGCAATTTAATATAGATAGGCGATAATTACACTCAGCGTGGAGGTTTATTCGCGTTATTTTCCCACCGCTGCTTGTGATTCTCCAGTTGATTTAACATCTCGTTTTATATGCTTTTATAGTGTGGCTCTTAAAGGTTTATGGCTTGTACTTTGAGTTACTTTTATGTTCTCTGTGATTCTTATCCTGCCACAGGGTTTTGCTTGGTTTTTATGACTAGCTATATTGCTGTTCCTAATCTGTGTTTTGTCTTTCCAGTTTAACTGCCTTTTGAGATTATTGATTCATTGTGTAGCTGTTTTATAGAACCTGGTGTTCGATAATTTCTCACCTCTCTCCGCATTTATGTGTGTTTGTTTCACTTTGTCTCTATGGCCATTTTCCCAATCCTCGGAGTAGTTTAAGCTCCTCAGTTTGTCTTAAGTGTAATATTGAGTTTTTAAACTGTGTTCAGGTTAAGCTCCAGGTTTTCGACCCTCTCCACTAGTGTGTGAAGTTCTGTATTATACTCTAAGCCTGGGTCTTTAAGCTACATGTATATTAACTCTCCTGATTATAATCTAGTTGTGTCTCTGTTATAATAATTGTGTCTCGAAGGCTCTCCTCTTGATAAAGTGTTTCTTTCATCCTTAGGGGGTTGCTTCTTCCTTCTGATTTTTACTTAGCGGTTTTTATATCACTGTCTCAGTTTAACCGTTAGTATACTGTGATAGTGCATTTGATATACTGTGGTTATTGCCTTCGGAGCCATTTTATCCTACGATAACTTCTCCGATATAGTTGGTGCTTTGTTCTATCTGCACTTTTGGCCTTATACAGTGTGTAAAGTATGTCAGTTATTGTCAATATGTTTTATATGTAAGCCTGTTTTATTACTGTTGTTCCGAACCATTGGTCTATCCTCGTGTTTATGTATGTGTGTATTTGATTGCCTTCCTGCGTTTTATCTCAATTACTTCTCTACTGATTTTATTATGCTTTGCCTTAGTGATTGTGATAGGTGGATTTATACTGTATAAGAGCGTTAATTGACCTGGGGTTACAATACTTAATTCTGTCCACCTTTTAGACTTTGGAAAGAGAGTGTTGTTTTTATTGTTGGCTATTTAAAATTTGATTTAAATTTTATTATAACATTTATTTATATCATATGTAAACTAAACTATATGTACATATTTGTTGTATAATGCATAGATATTCGAGATACGTCATACGTTGGTTTCAAATGTGCAGAACCGCCCTAATTATGAATGATGCGACAACATAGGTTTAGTCGAGCTCTCGTGTGCCGCTCTGTTAATTGAATGAGTCCCCGTGATAATTTCATGAAATTTGTTGAGTTCAATGTAGTTCATTTACACTATGTTTATCACTAAGACGAGTATCATTGACTCCATATCTGAATGTCCGTACGTATTGCTTTGAGTGCCTCACCGCAGCCTCATTGCTAGGGGCATCAATGGCGATTCATTACAACCCCAAAGCCTGGCGATCAAAGTACAAAAGCAGTAAAGGCCACACCTTTCAAAGGCTAAAGGTAAGAAGGCACAACAGGAAGCTCACTCTTAGATGGTAAAAGTCTGCTGCGTTTTCGCCCTCCGTCCTTGCCGATGTATAAGTGCTCGTTCGCGCAGTGGATGAAGATAATAGTATCGAGTGCTTATATGTGGTATTAGACTGCTTTGAGGCTTTCCTTGTATTTCTTTTGCCTTGTATGGGTTTATTGATCCCCATAATCTGATGAGGCTGGCTGATCCAATTCCCCTGTAACATTCATTGAGCAACTTAGTGATATGCCAAGTGAGTAGAGAACACGAAATGAGCCATTGTAGACCTACGTTCAATCTAGAGAAACATGTGGGAATACTCATCTCAGTATCATCCTTAACACGCCACTAAAGTATCATTCCAGAGCTAGTAATCCACAGTATCTTTGAGCTAAATGTAATTGGTCTCGACTCGGCCATAGACCCATAAGTTATTTCCATGCTAGGTTTGTTTCATAGACACTCTAGCGAGCAATTATAATGGTATAATTCCAATGTTTGTGCCTACACTAATGTGAACTCCAACTGAACTCATCGTGAATTGATCTCTCACATGTGGGCCCACCAAAAACTCTTCTTTCAATAACTCATAGGGGTGTTAATGCAGGGTGTTCATATAGACTCTTCACTTTAAAGCGTATCTCCCAATAGATATCAGTCTATTAGATCTGTGTGCGAAAGATGTAAAAAGGCAATCGGCTGAGAAAAGGTGATGGAATATCTTGGCGAATAGCAACACGCTTTATAGTTCGTTTATCAGTTTAAACTGATACTGAGCTTAAACGTGGAAATGAAGAAAGCAACTACGGAGTGTGGAATGGTCGAACAGTTTAAGCTTCAGTTTAAGGTTAAACTGAAGCTTAAACGTGGAAATGAAGAAAGCAACCCTGGAGGAGAAATTGGGTCGAACACGTTTAGCTCCAGTTTAAGGTTAAACTGGAGCTTAAACGTGGAAATGCTTCCTGGAGGGGAAATGTCGAACACGTTTAAGCTCCAGTTTAACCTTAAACTGGAGCTTAAACGTGGGATGAAGAAAGCCACCCAGGAGTGTGAAATGTCGAACACGTTTAAGCTCCAGTTTACCTTAAACGGAGCTTAAACGTGGAAATGAGAAAGCAAACCCTGGAGTAGAAAAATAGTCGAACACTTTAAGCTCAGTTTAATTAAACTGGAGCTTAAACGTGGGAATGCTCCCTGGTGCATTTCTCATTTCTGGCGTTTAACTTCCAGTTTAAGATTAAACTGGAGGTTAAACGCCAGTTTCAGCTCTTCTCAGCCTTCATGTATTTTGGCTTTAAGCTCCAGTTTAACTTAAACTAACTTAAACGCCACTTCCAGCATTATATGGCTTGGTAGTTTAAGTTCTAGTTTAAGCTTAAACTGGAACTTAAACTCCACATGTGATATTCAAGCTTCCTTTATTGATTTGTTGCTTCCTTGCCTAGCCTCTCTTCCTGAAATCATCCAAACAACTGCATCAAAGTCTTGCAAAATCTCATGAGAATTCTTCCATGCATATCATTCAAGTAATATAACTAAAAACTCATGGAATTTGCATCAAAATCATACTGTTTGGATGGTTCATTGCTTTGTTATTCATTTAACCATTCTTGGTTACTTTAAGCTCAAGAAAGTGCATAAAACAACTAAAACTAACAGAAAAATGCTAGTGGAACTAGCCTAAGATGCCTTGGCATCAATGATTCAACAAGCTTCGTGGTTTGTAGACATTACAAACTACAAGACCATGAAGTTTATTCCCAAGGAGTACACTAAATAGCAAGTTAAAAACTTTTGAGTGATACTAAGTACTACTTGTGGGATGAACTTATCTATTTAAAAAGTGCTCACGGTTCTGATATGGAGGCCACTTTGGTAGCGAAAGGACAGCCACCAAGGTTCGTCACAGTGGTTTTTATTGGCCGACTCTTTTTTGAGACTCAAGGGAATTTGTACAAAATAGTGACAAATGCGAGAGAGCTGGGAACCTCCCCTACAATCATGAGATGCCACAATACGGGATTATGGCAATTGAGTTATTTTATGTAAGGAGTATTGACTTCGTGGGACCTTTTCCTCCATTATAATCAAATAATTACATACTGGTGGCTATAAATTATTTGTCCAAGTGGGTGGAAGCAGTAGCTTTACCCACCAATGACGCCAGATTTGTGTGAAGCTTCCTACAAAAATATATTTTCAGCCGGTTCGATGTCCCAAGGACACTAATCAGTGATGGAGGGAGCCACGTCTGCAATAAACACTTGGATTTACTCCTACAAAGATATGGAGTCTGTCGTAAAGTGAAAACTCCCTATCAACCCAACCCTAAGTATCCTTTGGTTATTCTTTCAG
The DNA here is from genome assembly GCA_003063285.2 of Arachis monticola. Lineage (NCBI taxonomy): Eukaryota > Viridiplantae > Streptophyta > Magnoliopsida > Fabales > Fabaceae > Arachis > Arachis monticola. Next base: position 6,936 of record QBTX01002176.1, read on the forward strand.
TTGATTTTCATGTTTTTTTCATTTTATTTATAGTTTTTCTTGGCTTAATTTTGTTGTGATCATGGAAAGTGTTTAGGACAGGAATAGGAGAACTCTGGAAGAAGAATATGACACTTTGGAGCAAAATCAATTCGAGGAGTTCTGGCGCTAAACGCCAAGTGGGCGTTTAACGCCAGAATTGCAAGATAAGGGCTAGCGTTAAACGCCAGGTGGGCGTTTAACGCCAATAAGGGGATTTAATTTTTACCAAAATCCATGCCTTATAGGGCGCTAAATGTTGACAACATAAAAAATTTGCTGACCATTGCAACTGTCACCATCAACCCACCCTCTCCCTTTTTGACCGTTCTACCTCTCACTCTCCCCCTTCCAACATCAAATCATATCTTTACCCCAAATCATCTCCTTCAATTCACCTTACTCCTCACCCCAATCTATTTTCCTATCATATCTTTTCAAATCCTCATCAAATATATCTTCCCTAATTACCCTCCTTACCCCCTCCTATAAATACAACCTCTATTCTCACCTTCCACCACACCTCTCCACTACATCTTCCTACCCTCCTCACTTCTCTTTACCCCCTTTCTTCCTTTCCTTTCTCTTTTTCGCCTTTAACTGACTTAACACTACCCCACCTTATACGCCCCTCTCCCTCTCTTTTTGATTTTCTTCCCTTTCTCCCTTCACCACTTTTTTTCTTTCTTTCTTTCTATTTTCTCGGGGATGGGCAACGGCATTAAGTTTGGTGTTGTGATAAACCCCAATTTGTGCTTTATCTTGTGTTGAATTTAGGAGATTTTATCAATTTTTGAATTGCTCTTAATTTGTGCTTAAGAGTGCAAACATGCTTTTTAGGCCTTAAAATTGCTAATTTTAATTCACTTTAATTCCATTCAACGCATTGATATGTTTGTTAAGTGATTTTAAGATTAGAAGGCAAGGATTGGGTTGAAGGAATAATGAAAAAGCATGCAAAAATAGAGAATTCATGAAGAAATTAGGATTTGCTAAACTCAAGGCCACGCGCATATGGGACCCCACGCGCATGCGTGATCAGGAAAGTTGCCAGCGACGTGTACGCGCGACCCATGCGTAAAAATGACAAGCGGCACATGACTTCACTAAAGGCAAAATGCTGGGGGAGATTTCTGAGCTCAAGGAGGCCCAAATCCAAATCATTTCTGATGCTTTTGAAGCCAAGGATGGCAAGGGAATGGGCGGGGGGTGGAGACTCATAGTGTAGTTTTCATCATGTTCTAAGTTAGAATTCTAGAGACAGAAGCTCTCCCTTCTCTCTAGAATTTAGGTTAGATTATGTTAAATTTCCTTAGATCCAACTTTCAATTCTTGTTTTTATTTTAATTCTCTTTATATTTTATTATTCTATTGTCTCAATCTTCTTAGTTTTTCTTGTTAATTTCCTTATTTTCCATTTTTACCTTCATGCACTCTTGTTGGATTTCTATTTTATTTCAATGCAACTTTATGTTTCCATGTCTTCTTATGGTTATCTTCATTGTTATTGTTGATTCCTTTCTTATGTTAGTTATGGGTTTCACTAGTTCTTGCATTTTGTGGTGTTTACTTTTATTGCACTCTAGATGTTTGATAAAATGTTTTCACTAGTTTTAGAGTAGTTTTCTTTACTCTTGGCCTAGGCTAGTGATGCCAGGGCATCTAGGCCAGTTTCACTGACCTTTTCTTTACTATTTTAAGGTAGTTTCATGTATTTTCTTAGTGAATAAGGAAAGTTTTGGATGAAAATACACTTACACCTTGATTCAAGCAACTATTGTGAATTTCACATGATTTCATGAAGATTTTGCTAGAATTGAATGATAAATTAATGATGTATAATCTCATGACTTTGGCTAGAGCTTTGATGCACTTTATTTGCTTGATTTCAGGACAAAGGAAGCAAGGAAGAACCACGTTAGTACTCACGTTAATCTAGTTAATGTGACCACTAATGTGGAATGGTAAATAGCTTGCAACGTTAAGGAGAAAAGTGATCACCAATAACGCTGACGAAGCCATCATAAGCCCACGTTAATTGCCACGTTAACTAAGTTAACATGGTAAGTTAACGTGGAGACAAAAGAAAGCTCCAACGTTAGTGGTAAACGTGAAAACCACTAACGTTCCAAGATTGGCAATGAGCCACGTTAAGAGTCACGTTAACTTAGTTAACATGAACTCTAACGTGGAAGAGAGGAACAATGCCACGTTTGTGACACTACCTTTGTCACTAACGTTGGATCAACTAGCATTGACACATTAGTGGTCACGTTAAGACCACTAAGTGTAAATTAACGTAGAGCTGAGATTATATGAGCCAACGTTAGTGACCCTCACCTTTGTCACTAACGTTGGAAGATGGCATTACTACCACGTTAAATGGCCACGTTAACTTAGTTAACTTAAATGTGAGCTCTAACGTGGGTAGGAGCATTGAGCCAACTTAGTGACAAAGAGTAAGTGTCACTAACGCTCTCGAAGGTTGAGGCTCATAACCACGTTAAGATCCACGTAGTTACACTAACGTGAATCTAACATGGGACAAAGGGCATAAGGCAACGTTAATGGGAAAGGTAGTCCCAATAAGCTTGCGAAGGGTTATAAGCTAGCGTTATGGGAAAGGTAAGTCCTAATAGCTAGCGAAGATATTTACAAGGCAACGTTAAGTTGGACGTTAGTGGCCACTAATTGTTGAGTTAGCATAGGCCTATTTGGGGTTAGAAACGTTAGTGAAAATTGTGATTGCCACTAACGTTCTCGAACCCACAATGTCACTTAACGTTAACTTCACTAACGCCCATGCCTAATTCATACTTCTCTGCAAGCTGGGCCMACTAAAGATTGGAACTGCTTCAACTCAAGATCCAAAGCCCACATCCAAGACWTGAAGAACTCACTAGAAGATCAAGAGGAGTAGTATATATAGGAGTAGTTTTGAACAATAGAGGAGCTTGGCACTTTGGAGAACTACTCTCTGGATATTTACTTTTTTGCACTTTTAGCTGAGATGTATTATTTTCTGCCATTTTTCATTTCTAGAGCTATGAACAACTAAACCCCTTTCATTGGGTTAGGGAGCTCTGTTGTAATTTGATGGATCAATTATAGTTTTCATTCTCTTCTTCTTTCTTCTCTTTTGATTTACTAGAAAGCTTTCGATCTTAATTCAATTGGTTAGTTGTCTTGGAAAAGAAACTCTCCATAATTGGATCTCCTCTGAGCCTTGGAAAAGGGATGAGGAGATCATGCTAGAAATGCTTTCTCATGTTGGACCAAATTGTGATTTGGGCGGATATAGTGACATGTAATCCTCCCAAGACTTTGATTTGGAAATACATGTGGTATAATCAGTGACCATACTTCATCTCTTCCCATGAGCAATTAAATCAAGGAATTGGGTAATTGTTCAAGCTTAGAGAGATTGGATTACCAAGGAATTGGAATCTAATCACCTAAGATTGCCAAGGAGATCAATAGATGCATTGATTGAGGAAGAGATGAAAATGAACTTGATCCAGAGAATACAACATCTCCTGAGCCCAATGAATTCCCCATTTCTGATCTTACCCATTCTTTTTATTTTCTGTCATTTATTTTCATGCTCATTACCCCAAATCCCCATTTAAGATTCTGCACTTTATTTTCTACTATTTACTTTTCCGCCATTTAATTTTCTGCAATTCTCAAACTACACCCTGTTTAGCTCAACTAGCATACTCTTCCAACTAAAGTTGCTTGACTAATCAATCCCTGTGGGATTCGATCTCACTTTATTGTGAGTTTTTACTTGACGACAAATTCGGTATACTTGCCGAAGGGAAATTTATTGAGAGACAAGTTTTTATGCATCAAGTTTATGGCGCCGTTGTCGGGGATTGATTTTGTATCAATAATGATTAAGTTGGAAGCTCACTAGATTGGGAATTTTTCCCTTGTTTGTTTACTTTATTCAGTCATTTATTTTCACTTTGTTTAACTTCTTCCTCATCCTCTATACCCTCTCTGTTTTTCTTTCTTTCTTTGTTATTATCTAYAATTCTGCTCAYTAACCCACTAACTGTTTGATAATTTACATCACTCACACTAACAATCACTCTAACAAGAATAACCTCTTCATTTTATCTCTTGCTGCGTGTTTTGTTAGTTGTATGACAGGGAGAAGAGGAGGGGGACCTCAACTTCCTTCGATTCAGAACCTGAAAGAACCCTCTGGAGATTAAGGAGGGAAGCAAAAGGGAAAGGAGTTGTTGGTGCCGAGGAAGAGGAAGAGTACTTTGAACCCAATATGGAAGAGAACTTGGAAAACAATCATGAAGAAGAAGTTCACAACCATGCTAGAGAAGGCCCTGCAAATCATGCTGGGAAAGAAAGGAGAGTTCTAGGCTCCTACATCAATCCAAATCTAGAAAACTGTGGAAGTAACATCCAGAAGCCCACCATACATGCCAACAACTTTGAACTAAAACCCTAGCTCATCACCCTTGTTCAGAACAACTGCTCATTTGGAGGAAGTGCTCAAGAAGACCCCAATCAACATCTAACCACCTTCCTGAGAATTTGTGACACTATGAAGTCTAATGGAGTCCACCCAGATGTTTATAGGCTACTATTGTTCCCTTTTTCACTCAGGGATAAGGCATCCAAGTGGCTCGAATCCTTTCCAAAGGAGAGCTTGACAAATTGGGAAGATGTGGTGAACAAATTTTTGGTAAGATTCTACCCTCCTCAAAGAATTAACAGGCTGAGAGCTGAGGTGTAGACTTTCAGGCAACAAGATAGTGAGACTCTCTATGAGGCATGAGAGAGGTTCAAGGACTTAACAAGAAGATGCCCACCAGATATGTTCAATGAAAGGGTTCAACTTCACATTTTCTATGAAGGTCTTTCCTATGAGTCAAAGAAGGCTGTAGATCATTCATTAGGGGGCTCTCTAAACAAGAAGAAAACCATTGAAGAAGCCATAGATGTCATTGAAACAGTAGCTGAGAATGACTACTTCTATGCCTTTGAAAGAAGTAACACTCGAGGAGTAATGGAGCTGAACCACATGGATGCATTGCTAGCTCAAAATAAGATGATCACCAAGCAGCTAGCAGATTTCACCAAGAAGGTGGATGAAAACCAAGTTGCAGCAGTCATCACTTCATCACCAACTCAAGAAGGAGTGAATATAGGAGAAGAATGTGACTGGGAACAAGCCAACTATGTTGGAAACTCACCTAGACAAATCCATGACCCATACTCCAAAACCTACAACTCTGGATGGAGAAATCATCCCAACTTTGGTTGGGGAAATCAACAAGACCAAGGTCAAGACCAGAGACGCCACAACCTCAACTCCAACAACAATGTAACTCACCAACATACCTCATAGAGACCCTATCAACAACCACCTAACCACCCTTCTCAACCACCTAATCTCAACCCACCATCACTAACAGAAGATAGACTTTCAAAGATTGAGGCTCTACTTGAAGATCTATGTAGATAAATTCAAGAGAGTAAAGCTTTCCGGGAAGAAGTGCAATCCAACATGCAGAATCAAGATGCTGCCATCAAGAAACTTGAAACACAGATTGAGTTCTTATTCAAGCAAACCCCTGGACACAATAATTACAGCAACATTAACTCAGCACCAAGGGAGGAATGTCAAGCCATCACCCTCAGAAATGGGAAGGAATTGAAGGAGATCCACAAGAAACCACCAGAGAAGAATTTGGATGAAGA
>QBTX01002177.1:0-24229 GCA_003063285.2 Arachis monticola
TTTTCGAATTATAAAATTTCAGATTTTATTTTAAACAATTCTATTTATTTATTTTAGTTTTAAAAATTTCGATTCAAATATTTTTTTTCAAAAATTCATATCTTTTTCAAATTTTTTTTTAGTTAATTTATATTATTTCAAATTTCAAATTTCAACTTTTTTTTTTTTTTTAAAATTCAATGATTTTAAAAATTCAATTTTCAAAATTCATAAAAAATTTCAAAATTTAAAATTCAAAAATTTAATTTTTCAAATTAAAATAAAGTCTTTTTTCAATTTAAAATCTTTTTCAAATCCTTAATCTTATATTGTTGACTTTTTCGAAGATTCAAAATTCAAAATTTTCCAAATTTCAAATTTCAAATTTCAAACTCAAAATTTTCAAAATTTAATTTTTCAAATTTAAAATTTAAATATTTCAAAAACTTTTTAATTTAAATTCCTTTCTTATAAAAAAAAAAAAACTAATCTTATCTTTTCTAGACTCGAATCTTCACTAATATCTTTTTTCATTCTTTTCTTTGTTTTATTTATGTTATTTCTTACAAGTATCTTAAATTTATAGACATATATTTTTCAAAACTTTTTTTTTTTTTTTTAATCTTCTCTCATTTTTTCAAAATTTTTTTTTTTTTTTTTTTTTTTTTTCAATCTTTTTTAATTAATTAATTTTAGTTTTCAATTTCTTTTATTTTCTTCAAATTTTTGAAATTATGAGTCAATTTTCATTTATGTTTATTTATTTTAATTTCGGTTTTTTTTTTTTTTTTAAATTATAATATATTATATATTATGTTGTGATTCCCAGCATCATCTTACCTTTCCCATCATGGAACCTAATTGGAAATGAACAGTCCAGAAGGACTCTGGGGTCATATGCTAACTTCACTCTTGCTGGCATATGGGATACATCTTGTATACTCCCATCAAAAGCAAGCAGTTTTGACGCTAATCCTCAAAGCTATGTCATGGTGCATGTATTCTCAGTATTCCGGTCTTCCACAGGAAGAAACTACTGAGTTCCTGACGGATTTCTTAAAGATTGCTAAAACAGTACACAGTGAGGGAATAGACCAAGATGTCTACAAGTTGTTACTATTTCTGTTTGCTATAAAATATCAAGATAAGAGCTGGTTATACACCCACAGCAGCATAAGAACTAGAAACAGTTATCAAGACAATTTTCTTGAATCGATATATTCCTCCAAAAAGGATAACAAAGCTAAGGCTAGAAACATCTCATGGCTTTAACAAGAGGATTGATGAATTCCCTTTATGAATACGTGCTTGGAGAGGTGTCCAGGAGGGGATGCTAGAGAAATGCCGCCTCTGAAATGTTTTTCAGGTGGGTGCAATTAGACTCTTGCTACTTTGGGCTACAGAAAAAGCTCAGATTACTCTAGACCACTCAGCTTGGTGTAGCACATGAGAAAGATATTGAAGAGGGTCAAGAGCTTATTGATATCGTTGCTAGAAATCAGCATCTGTACATAAGTAAAGAGTCCTCCATGAAAGAAGAAGCTAAGGCAGTATCAAATTTGCTTTAGTGCCTCAGCAATAACAAGTTTGCTGGAACTCAATCAGCAACAATCTTCTATAACAAGGCAGTTAGCATAAGTTAAGGAGATGCTACAAGAACAACAGAAAACCAAATAATGCTAACATAAGGATATGGAGATCACAATTGAATCGACATAAATAGGCAGTGTATTTAAATATAGATAACAGAGGCGTTGCCAAAATTCAAATGTAAAGAATATGGTAAAAACATTAAATGCCTCAACTCAAAGCAGCAGAAAAGCCAAGAAAGATACAGCTGATATTGAGGATGATCAACCTGCTACCCAAAATACCTCTGAGGACAGTAATAGCCCAGATGGTAGGTAAATAAGTCTGGCGTTCAAAATACATCGCTAGAAAAAGGTGAAAAACTAGCGTTAAACGCCAATCCATGTTCAGTTCTGGGTTCAAATTCAGTGAGGGATCAAAGGACACCTGCAGTGCTGATAGTAACCCCCTAAGAAGGCCTTCTCAACTTCCTTCATAGGAATAAACCTGGCAGGCAACTAAGGTTGAAGAATGATATTAAGCCAAAAATGCCTATCATCAGAACTCCGCCAAGAAAAATAGGATAAACAATTTGCCCCACTTTTTGCAAAACTACTTGGACTCTTGAGATACAGATTCCGTTTGCAGAAATGCACTTGATAGCAAATACCTCTTATGAATTCTTGATAGAGACTTAAGTCATTAAGAAGGGATTGGAGAGAACAGAAAAAGTTTTTTCTTCACTTGAAGAGTGAGTGCAGTCATCCTACTAAAACGCTTACCAGAGAAGCTTAAGAAACTTCGGAGAGCTTCATGATACGTATGTCACTATTAGGTCAGGGTTTTTGTTACCAAGACAGCTTGTTGATACTTGGGGCAAGAGGCAGCACCTAATCCGCGTCATCCACTAGTCAGAGAAGCTTGGTTTGACTGAAGAGGTAAACCAACCCGGTATCTGTCTTCAACTTGCTGATGGCTCCATTAAGCTTCCATCAGGCATATTGAGGACATGATTGTCCAAGGTTGGGCCATTTGCTTCCCCTACTGACTTTGTAGTTAGCTGAAAATTAGACGTGAGAACAAATTGTGCAACTTTCATTATAGGAAGACCATTCCAAGCAACTGACGAACTCTTATTGATGTCCAACAAGGGGAGATAACCCTGAGAGTCTGAGGAATAGTTTTAATTGAATGTTGCAAAGCTATGCAGCATCCAGACACATCAGAAGACTGTCTGAGCATTGAATATTAATTTGACTTCCCTGGTGAAAGAGTCAATATGGACTGAGATGCGTCTCGAATCAGAGTTAGAGAACATCTTTAAAGACATACAAAATGAAAAATAAAAAAAAAGAGAAATATAAATAGAAGACTGCTGAAACTCCTCAGGAAGAGGGTAAACCTCCTAAACCCAAGCTCAAACCACTTAGCACGAAGGCATCTCTCAATTCATTTCTGCGGAGGAAGGTGACACTTGTTCTCCCTGTAATCAAAGCTCTACTTTAAAGCCACAGGAAGAGAAAAGCACTAATTCAAGTGATAATTGACACACAAGACAGCTGTTGGGTGGTCCATAGGTGATATTAAGGGCATTAGCTCAGCCAGATGCATGCACAAAATCCTATTGAAAGATGATGCTAAGCCGATGTGGTTCAACCACAGGGCGGCTAAATCCAGCCAAGAAGGAGGTGTGCAGAAAGTGGTCACTAAGTTACTAGAGGCTGGGATTTATTTATCTCTATTTTTTTATATTTTTTAATTCTTTAGTTTAGGAGATTTTCTTCAAAAGAATGTTTATATTATGTGTTATAATGAAAAAAACTGAACTGGTTCCTACAAAAACAGTTACATGGTGGCGTATGTATATTGACTACAGAAGTCTCAATACAACCGAGGAAGATCACTTCCCATTTACCATTTCATAGACCAGATGCTAGAGAGGCTAGCAGGTCATGATTACGACTGCTTTTTGGATGGCTATTAAAGTGTTTACAACCAAATTGGCAGTAGATCCTAAAAGACCAATGAGAAACTCATTCATCATGTCCCTGGGTAATTTGCGTACAGAAGAATGCCTTTTGGTCTGTGTCATGCACCTGTAACCTTTCAGAGTTGCATGCTCTCTATCTTCTCGAATGTAAAGAGGAATTTTGGAATCTTCATTGAATACTTCTCAGTATTTTGGAGACTTCATTTATGCTCACTGTCTTAAAGTATCTAGTCACTTGATTCTCAAAACGATGCCAAGGGAGACTAACCTGGTTCTAATTTGGGAAAAATGTCACTTTAAGGTGGTGACTTAAGGAATTGTCCTTGGGCATAAACGATTCGAAACATAGTGGAAGTAGAGGTGGGATTCAAGCTAAGGTGGATGTAATTGAGCGATTACCACTACCCACTAATATTAAGGCGATCAGAAGCTTTCTGGGACATTCAGGATTCTATGTAGGAGGTATCATAAGGATTTTTCAAAAAAATCGCAAAAATTCTGAGCAATTCTGCTAGCTGCTTGACGTACGCCATATTATGTTTTGACACATTATCATAACAGAGTGCCTGTAAGCGTTTGAAACTCTGAAAGCTAAGTGCTGGTCATCAGTCATTCCGAGGTTTATTTTCTGCGTCCAGATTGGACATTTACCTTTGGAAACTAATCGTGTGTGATGCCGGTGATCATGCCATTGGTGGAGTATTGAGACAGAGGCATAAACAAGCTTTTCTGCATGTCATTTAAATTAGCTACCATCGTTTTAATGATGCCCCAAAAAATTACACAACCATTAGAAAAAAGAGTCTCATTGCAGTGGTTTATGCCATTGATTAAGTTTTAAAGATCATTACTTAGTGGATGCAAAAGTGCTGTGTACTATCTGAACCATGCTGCTGCTTTGAATATCTACTCACAAAGCTAAGATTCAAAGCCCAGCTCATAAGATGGTTTGCTTCTGCGAAGAGTTGATATAGAAATAAGAGACAGAAAAGGAAGAGAATCAAGTAGCTGATTCAATCTATGCCCGGAATAGAACCAGTAGCATGAGCATCCCCTCTCTCCTATTGAGATCTATGAAACCTTTACGAATGAGTGCAATTGTTTGCTATTTAGGAAGCTCTATGGTTTGCAGAACATTGCAGACTATAAGACTAAGGTTCCCCCTTCTGTAACCATGGAGAAAGATAGAGCATGAACAAGCTCTCTCAATATAGAGTCAAACCAAAACCCCCATATTCAAACTCTAAGTTTGGTGTTGAGAGGCCCCAACCCCGCTCTGATTATCTGTGGGGCTCCATGAGAGCTCACTGTCAAAGGGTATGACATTAAAGAAGCGCTTATGGGAGGCAACCCAACCAAAATTAAAGTTATTTAAAAATTATATTTCTATGTTATTTTCCATTGCTATTTGTATTGTTTTCTTTAGGTTTGAGTGATCATGTAATTGTCACAGAATAACAACTGGACATCAAAAAACAATATGAAAAATAGCATTAAAAATAGCTCACGCTGGAGGAAGAGCTTACTGGCATTTTAACGCCAGTAAGAAGCATCAAAACTGCGTTTAACGCAAGAAAGAAGCATCAGACTGTCGTTAAATGCCAGAAACGAGCAGCAGTCAATTGTGCATTTATAGCGCCAAAGAAAAGGAAGGATAAAGCTGGCGTTTTAAAGCAGTATGCCGTTTAAACGCTAGGATTACACACTAAGGGCATTTTGCACTCCTAAATGGATATTGGATATCAGTCTTTACACCCTTCAGTGATCTGTGGACCAGGATCCACCGTGCCGACAATTAGCCTTTTTCATATCACACTTCCTTCTCCTCCTTTCTCACTAGTTTGTTCAGTGTGTGTCAAACCATTTCTACCTTTTTCCTTTTATCACTTTTCATTTTCTTTTGTTTGTTTTTTCCATGATCACTTAGATTCCTCAAGGGATTTCACTGTTCATCATAAAACCTATTGGGAGCAAATTAACCCCTCCCTAGGAGAACTAAATTCCAACTTGGGACAACTAAGGGCGGAGCACCAAGAGCATTCTAAGTCCATCCTCCAATGAATTAGAGAGATCAAAGAGCTATGTAGGGAGGAGCAACAAAGGCAAGGAAGAGACTTGAGGAGCTTAAAGCACTGTCCATATAGGATCTTCAGGAGGAAGAACTGTAGCCACCATCACTAAGGTGCCCCGTTTCTTTAATTTCTTTGTTCGTTTTTGTTTGTTTTTTCATTTAACTGATGCTTATGTTATTTATGTTTGTGGTCTTATACCTGAATTAGTGTATAGTGTCTATGCTTAAAGCTATGAATGTTCTTATGAATCCATGCACCCTTCTTAAATGAAAAATGTTTTAATCACAAAAGAACAAGAAGTACATGATTGCGAATTCATCCTTGAAATTAGGTTTGTAATGTATATAGTGAGTGGTGGGCAAAACTTTTTGTTTTCTGAATGAATGCTTTTGAACAGTGCATATTTTTTGAATTTGTTGTTTATGAATGTAAAAATTAAGAATTTTAAAAAAAAAAAAATGGAAAAGGAAAAATGTTATCGTTATAAATCTGAAAAATCTCAAAAATTAAAAAAAAAAAAAAAAAAAAAAAAAAAAAAAATAAACAAACTTGCAAAAATAAAGGGGGGAAAGAAAAAAAAGAAAGAAAAAGAAAGAAGCAAGCAAAAAAAAAAAAAAAAAAAAAAAAAAAACAAAAGGCAAGAGCAAATAGCCAATAACCCTTAACCAAAGGAAAGGTCTAAAAGGATTCCAAGGCTTTGAGCATTAATGGATTAGAGGGCGCCGAAGGAATAAAATCATGCCTAAGCGCTAAACCAAGCTGTCCCAAACCATGACTTGTGGCGTGAAGGTGTTCAAGGAAAAACTTGAGACTGAGCGGTTAAGAGTCGAGGTCCAAGATTTAAAGAAGAGTGTGCTTAAAGAACTCTGGACAACCTCTAATTGGCGACTTTAGCAAAGCTGAGTCAACAGATCGAAAAGGTTCGCGCAGTTATGTGTCTGTGGCATTAATGTATTCCAGTGGTAATACTGGAAATCAAAGTGCTATACGTTCGGGCACGTGCCAAGACCTCATAAAGTTAGCTGTGTTGTCCAGAATCATATACCTGATACTAGGGAGAATCATAAACACTATCTAAATTCTTAGTTCCTATAGATACAGTCATGCCTGAGCTCAATAAGTATAAAGTGAGATGCAAAACTGTTTAGTATGGCAAAAAGCTACCAGCCCTGCTCATTTTAATTGGAACTATAGTTCATTGATATTTTAGGAATTTTATAGTATATTCTCTTCTTTTTATCTCTATGTGAATTTTTCAGTTGCTTGGGGAGCAACAAGCACATTTAAGTTGTGTTGTGATGAAGCGATAACTTATGACACTTTTTTGGCATTGTTTTTAAGTAAGGTTTTTAGTATGATTTTAGTAGTTTTACTAATTATTTGTATTATTTTTTTATTCAAAATTCTACATTTCTGGGGAATTTAATTGAGTTTGTATTTCAGGTATTAATTGAGGGCCCTGAGAAAAAATCTGATTTTTTTTTTTTTTTTTTTTTTTGTTGTTGTTGTTGGATTCTGACCTATCTGCAATCGAAATGGATTTTCTGGAGCTACAGAAAACCCAAAATGGCGCGCTCTCAATTTCTTTGGAAAGTAGACATCCAGGGCTTTCCCAGCAATATATAAGAGTACATAATACTTGCTGCGAAGATATAATGAACGTAAATCTGGCGTCAAAGCCAGATTCATGTTGCATTCTGGCGTTAATACGCCACAAAATGGCAGGTTACAAGTTTTGGATTTAAACGCCCAAAATAGGCCCAAAACAGGCTACAAACTGGCGTTTAACTCCCGAAACAGCCTAGGCACGTTTAAAAGTCTCAAAGTCTCAGCCCAAGCAACACCAAAGTGGGCCCCAGAAGTGGATTTTGCATACAGCATCTACTAGTAGTTTAACTCGATTTTCTGTAAACCTAGTTACTTAGTTGAGTATTTAAACAAGCCGTTTTGATGATTTTATATGTACCTCAATTGACATTATAGCAACATTTCATATTGTAATTTCTGACGGAATGAGTCTCTAAACTCCATGGTTGGGTGTGAGGAGCTCTGCTGTTCCTCAAAGAATTAATGCAATTACTTTTTTTTCTAATTCAATCACGTTGTTTCTATTCTAAGATACCTCGCTTGTACTTAACAGTGATGAATGTGATGACCGTGACACTCATCACCAATTCTCAAACTTATGAATGCATGCCTAACAACTAATCTTCCGTTCTGGCCTAGATTTGAGTGTGTAGCGTCTTAGCCCTCTTGTTCATGGATCAAGTCTTTCGTGTATAGCTAGGATTATGGCGGCCTATTCTGGATATCCGAAGCCATCATAACCTTGTTGTGTATTTCCGAGTAGAATCTGGGATGGGATGACTGTGACGAGCTTCAAACTCGAGAGTGCTGGGGCGTGGTGACAAACGCAAAATGATCAATGATTCCTATTCCAACATGATTGAGAACCCGATCGACAGATGATTGGCCATGCGGTGACAGCGCACTTTGGACCCATTTTCAAACTGGAGTGAGATGACGGATGGTAGCTATTGACAACTGTGATTCACCAACATACATCTTGCCGTGGAAGGAGACCTGCGTGCGTGAAGAAAGAAGACAGTAGGAAAAGTCAGTAGGATTCAGAAGATATAGCATATCCAAGACCTATTCCGTTCCCATTACTGCTAACAAGTACTGATTTAAATTTATCCTTTTATTTTTTTTTTTTTTTTTTTTTTTTTTTTTTTTTTTGTTTTCCTGACTAAGAATTACCAAAATTACTATAGCTTGCTTCAAGCCGACAATGTCTCCGTGGGATCGACTTTACTCACGGTAAGGTATTACTTGGAGGAACCAGTGCACTTGCTGGTTAGTGGTACGAGTTGTGAAAAGTGTGATTTACAATTAGTGCACCAACACCCTGTCGTAGCGCACATGCCCCTTGTTTTCCCAACTAAAACTTCAGTTTAACTATTCACCTTACAAGCCTTGTAAACTTCTGTCACACCTATTTAAGACTTTTTGTCTTGTTTTTAGGCTGTTGAAAACATAAGAGAAAAGTCTTGGGATAGGATATTGTAGTATTGTCCTTTGAAAATGTTAATAGAATGGAGGCTTAGGTTTCTAGTGTATTGATGATGAGTTTGGTTGAGAGGGAAGGAAGAGTAGTGAACTGGTTGATTGCTGACAATGAATCGAGATACTGTTGAACTATGAGTTCGGAATGGAAAATTGAATTGGAACATGTTGAGGATGAGTTGAGGACTTGAAATGGAATGATGGATCCATGATATAATTAAATAAAATGTTTCTGAAACGCCATTGAATTACTGTTGTTTATACTGAGATTTGTTGAGACGCTATACGCCCAACAGGGACGGCGGTTGGATCCCACCTGTCGAGGTAGCGCGGTAGGCGTAAGGGCAGTGGTTTATCCTGCTTGCTCGTGAGAGTGAGGTCTGTGGCAAGAGTATTCTGCTCGCATCCTTTTGGATCACTAGAGTGTGCAGGCACAAAATCCTGGATAGTGATCCGAACACCAAATATCTTCGGGGATTTTCCCTAATGATAATGATTATCGAGTGAGGCGATCACTCTATGGAGAGGTGTCGGGTTGGCAGTTGATCCGACAATGTGATATCAGGCCTAGTAGCGCATGGCATTCATCATGTGCCAATGTTCTATATTTTTGTAATGCTTTGCCGACTTGTAATTCCTTGCCTAATTGTATAACATGGCCTAATTTCCTTTCCAAATTTTTTTTTTAATTACTTTATATATATATATATACACTTAATACTTGTGTTTAGCTTGCAATTGATATTAATTGTAACTGTTGTACTCGATTGAGGAGGCTCGGAAGGCAGTGGTGATGGTATTGCTGAAGAATAGGTTGGTGAAGGCTGTGGGACAGAGGAGAATTTTGAATAGATAAATCCCCTAAAGTAGATTACCGCCTTATTCGGTAAGTTTTAATTATGCTTTATTGTTTTAGTTATGCTTTAAGAATGAATCTTGTGATGGATAAGAAGTTCTAGGATAGCCTCTAGCATTCCACCCAGAGTCTTATAATCTTATATCACTAGGCAGTCTGTTACCATGCTGAGAACGTCTGGTTTCCATACACATATTTTGTGTTATTTTGTTTCAGATTGTAGGTCGCAACCTACCCTGGTGAGTTGTTTCAATGGTGACAGAGTGGAGGATCCTTGCTATGTTTTTGGAAGTCTTTTGATTATTTTGTTTATTTCTCCTTACTCACTTTGTAATTTACCTTGCTAGAGCTTACTTTGAGTGAAGAAATTGTAATAAGCTGGCTTCAGACCTCAAAATCGTATTGTTTATTAATATATAGCCCTAGCCAATTTGAACTCCGCGAGCCGTGCTAATATTTTATACATTAAAACTCTGATATTTTGTTTATATTATGTCTTATTCTTGTCGTTAAGTTAGTAGCTTCGTGTGTAAGTTTTATGTGGCTTTTTCAAAATCCTTTTTTAATTTTTTTTTTTTTTTTTTTTTTTTTTTTTTTTTTGTTTTCTTTCTATAATTAATATGTATACAGCTTTAGCAACCATTCGTAACCTTTGATTAGAACTTTTCTTACGACGCAAGGTAAGGCTAAGGCTAATTAGGGTGTTATCATCCTGGAAAATGCGCCAGAAAAAGGTAGGCGAGGCTGGGTTGGACGCCAGTTTTTGGCCTTCTAGTCCGAAACAGTACATGAACTATTAAACATTGTTGAAAAGCTTTGAAGTCAGTTTTCCATAGCCATTAAGAAGGCTCCATAATTTTTGACTTTGTAGCTCGTCTAGAAAATATCTTCCGAGTGAAAGGAGGTCAGATCTGGACAACATCTGCAGTGCTTTCTCTGTCTCTGAATCAGACTTATGCTCCAGCTCTCAATGTCAGCCAGAAAATACCTAAAATGGTAACTAAAACATACAACTCAAAGTGGAAATAAAAAAATGTGAATTTTTTTTTTTTTTTTTTAAAAACATAAAAAACTAAATAGAACCTATTAAAATAACTAACATTAAATATAATGCATCAAAAAGGCG
Organism: Arachis monticola; assembly: GCA_003063285.2. Classification (NCBI taxonomy): domain Eukaryota; kingdom Viridiplantae; phylum Streptophyta; class Magnoliopsida; order Fabales; family Fabaceae; genus Arachis; species Arachis monticola. Next base: position 10,659 of record QBTX01002177.1, read on the forward strand.
TATAAAATTATCTGCTCATCACAACCACCAATACTTAAAAACTGTTGCCATTGTCCCCAAGCAACTAAAAAATAAAATAGGATTGAAAAAAGAGTAGGATGTGCAATAAATTTCTGAGTTTCCTAAGAAGCTCAATTCACGCAGGAGGTAGCGGGACTTCAGTATGCTTTTGGCTTCTGATTAATCTTGGCATCTAACTATCCATTGAAAATCAGAATGACTGGCATCTTTAGAACTTAGAATGCCAGATGACTACTTATTGATTTTTTCCTAGTTCAAGTCTCTGTTTTGATTCTTGAACACAGCTTTTAATACATAATAATAAATGCATAGAACTTTACTTGGTGAACGCTTTTCCAGAATTGTCTCAACCTTTGCTAGAGTCCCCAGATAGAGGTTCCAGAGTTCTTACGCACACTCTTTTGCTTTGAATAAGACTTTAACTGTCAGTCTCAAGCCTTCACTTGACACATTCACACCACAGAGCACATTGTTAGGGACAACTTGGTTGAGCCGCTTACGCCCAGGATTATTCCTTAAGCCCTCTCTATCCTATTAAGCTTCAAAGACTTGAGACCGCTTTTATACCTTGCCTTTGGTTTAAAGGGTTACTGGCTTTTTTTTTTTTTTTTTTTTTTTTTTCTTGCATTTTTTTTGCAGTAATGGATTTTGTCTGCTTTATATTAATTTTATTTTTTTCGCATGCATCATAATTTTTTTTCTTTGATTGCAACATGCTTTTTCTTTGCTTTTTGCTGCTTTTTATTGCTTCAGGAAATCAATTTTTTAGATTTTTCACATTATCATAATATGTTTCCTTTTTCCTTATTCTTTTTAAAGCCAGCTATCATATAATTCAACTTCAAATATGCACTATTTATTCCTTTCATTAAGAAAAAAGTAAAGTAATGTACCCAAATCAATTAATGTAAGACATTCTTTATTTGCAGTTCAAAAATTCTATTGCATCTTTATTTCTTCCGAAACAATCGCTACTATTTAATTCATGTTCGATGATAATAAGAGGAATTAATATAGCTAATGAAAATAAAAATTAATTAATTATTGATAATGCTTAGTAATCATAAAATTTAAAAGAAAAGACATAAAATTGAAAATAAGAATAAAAATGGAAGAACTTAAATTACTACTAGTGATCATGCAACTCTAAATAGGATGGGAATCGTGAGACAGTGAATAGGATAACAGCAAATGACAAACAAGATATTAGAATAAACCAACACGAGTTGAAAACTCATAACCTTCAGCTTGAGGGATGCTTGGCTCTTCAGGTTGTGGGACGCATGGCTCTTTCTTGAGGGGTCATGATTCTTTCCGCTTATCGGCCCTGGGCCTCTTTAGGAGAAGCTTCTGCGCTTCACCAATCTCTAGCTCACGCCTTGTGCTTCTCTTGTTCGTTGATCAATTTGCAAATCATGCTAGTCTGATCTCTCTGCTCCTCTTTAAGCTAATCCAACGTGCTCTGTAGGTGAAATTACAATTGCCTTCAAGCTGTTCCCAGTATTCCATTGGAGGGATCTCTTGGGACTGTTCAAGATCATTTCTCTTTAGGTTATCATCTTCTATCTTGGAACTCTCTATCACCTTCTTGGTCATTGGCTTTTTCACTGGAATAAAGTTATCCACTTGGATCAGAACCTTAGCTTCCTTGCATAGGCGGAAGATGAGATTTAGATAAGCCAACATGGTCTTAGTGGAGTCTTTGTTTGATATTTTGTAAATCTCCTGGGGGATTATTTGGTGGACCTCCACCTCATTCCCCATCACAATGCAGTGAATCATCATAGCTCTTGCAATATTGACTTCATCGAGCGGGTTACTGTGGGGAGTATAGAAGCCTAATGGAAGTCTAGTTCTAGCCGATCCTCTAACAACACGTTTTGAGTCTGCCTTGTTTAGTCTGGCATTATCCCTTTGGAATTTTTCAATCCATTGGGTTCCAAGCAAGCATATGTCCTCTAAGACTTAATCCAGCTTTGGATTGGCTAACAATCTTCTTATGTATGACTTCACGGTCCATACCATTTACAGAGGTATACTTTGAAGACCTTCTCACCGTGTCTAGATGAAAGTATATGATCTTCCTTCTGACCATGGTGTGAAAAGTATGGATGGCTGTTCTATCCTGCTTTTGCTTATCAGTCATCCACAGATTTACATAAAAGATTCTCAGATTCATGTTTGTATCCATATTTAATTCTGGATTAACTGTAGATCTCCCACCTCTCCTTGTGAATCTGCTCTTGGATCTTAAGGTATTCTTCTTCTCCATGGTTGAATTCTACTTCAGGGATTACTGACCTTTTACTCATTATCTTGTGATAATATTATTCATGTTGCTTAGTGAAGAATCGAACAGGTTTGAAAACATACTATGAGTTGTCTTCTTTCTTGTTCTTGGGGCAGGTTTTTGCATTGTTTGGAGCCATAAGGATTGAATTCTGATGAGCAAACAAGGGCCTTCTTGCACACCAAACATAAAATTTGCTCGTCCTCAATGCAAAATGGTAAGAATAAATGAACTAGAAAAGAAGAATCGTAAGAAGAAATAGAAGAGGGAATTCGACCCCCTGAGAGGGGTGGTGAGTCCAGGGGAAGAGAGGCATGACACACATATATAATTAAAAAAAAAAAAAAAAAATTTTTCGAAAATAATTATACTAAAAAAGTTAAAGAATTTTAAAAACGATAAATAAGATAATTTGTTTACATTAAAAGATAAAAATAAGACTTTTAAGATGATGAAAAAAGGAATTAAAAGCACAGAATGAGAAAATGAAAGGATTTGAATATTTAGATAAAAGATATGAACAAGAATAAGAAAAAGATTTTGAACATTTTTTTTTTTTTTTTTTTAAATTTGAAAAGGATTTGCAACAAAATTTGAAGAATGTTAGTTTTAGAATTAATATTGAAAATGAAGATATATTATGTACATAGATTTAATTTAAAAATTAAAAAGATTTTTTTTGTAAATTAAATTGGATGAGATGAATTGAATCAAGATAAGTTAAAAAAATTGAAAGTACCATCCCTGCTGCCATGCTGGCATTTAAACGCCCAGAATGTCTAGCATTCTGGCGTTAAACGCCAGAGTAGTGCCTCTTCTTGGGCATTAAACGCCCAGCCAGGGCTTTCCTTGATGGCGTTGAGCGCCAGTTATATGCCCCCTTCACCAAGCGTTAAACGCCCAGCAAGGGCCCTCCTGGCTGGCGTTTAATGACAGAAAAAAGCACCAGACTAGCGTTTAACGCCCAGCCAGGGCCTCCTACTGGCGTTTAACACCAGGAGATGCTCTCCTGGGCCGTTTTGAACGGCAGTTTAGCCACCCTATTCTGTTGCTTTGTTGCATCATTCATTTCCTGTTTAAGCACTGTTAATGATCACTAACATTAAAATTATACTTAAAACATACATATTGGTAAAAAAAAAATTAACAAGAGAATTAATTAAAATGGAAACACTAGAAAATCAATATAGTATGAGTGATTATTGGTTGCCTCCTAAACATAGCGCTTCTTTAATATCTTCAGCTGGACTTCACTGTACTTAACTTAGTAAAAGTGTTGAGCCCTCTTTGCTCTATTTCTCCTTCAAAGTAATGCTTAATTCTCTGTTCCCTAACAGTGAACCTTCTTTCTTTACCTTAGAGTTCTATATGACCGTAAGGTGATACACTAGTGATCAAAAACGGTTCCTGTCCAATGGATTTGAGTTTCCGGGAACAGTTTAGTTGAGTTGAAGAAGCATGATTCATCTAATAAAGGTTCAAGACTTCTGGAGAGCTAACTTCTGTCTGGCCACCTTTAACAGTAATTGCATTGTTAAGAACCTATTACAAACAATTCTTTCTCAAAACATCATTTAGTTGGAAGACCCATTTCTTCCTTCCTGCGCGCCTTTGCATCTCAAGGTTGAGGACAAATAAAAACGAGGCTTTTGTGTTCTTAGTAGCACCTGGCAGACTGCACAGACGCAACTACCTCTCTCATCATACCCCTTATATGTGACACCAATCCCACATCGGAAAAAAAAGAACGTGAACCATCACAAATACTAATAATAAAATAAAAAATTAAATAAAATTTTTTATATATGAATATGATGATCTCAATGAGAGGATTATTAAGAAAGAACAATTTCAGCAGAGTTAGTGTCCCTCATACACTGATTAGTGTCCTAGGAACACCAAATCTGCTTGAAGATGCTCTTTCTACTGGAGGAAAAAAAACTTGTGTCATTTAAAAAAAAAAAAATCAACTCCATTTAGACACAGTAATCTACTGCAAAAATAGGATTAGTGTGTGAGTATGAAGAAGCGTAATGGTAACCCAATACTCTGTTACCCCATAACGTGCAAACCAACCAAATCTCTAAGGAATCCTATGGTTGGAGGCAACAATGTTGTGACCATGCAAAGAATCCATGCGCCCTCAGGCAATCTAATCAATTAGAAATCTTTAAAGAGCAATAAAAAGAAAAATTTGGAGGCACCATATAGTGGTGTCCAGAATTAAGTCACTATCAAAGGTTCCTCATAGGTCAAGAAAAGAGACAAAGAATTCCATTACAGACATGAAGGATAAAATCTAAAAATAGTCATCCCATAGGTAGTATTTTGCATCATGAAAGTTTCCGTGCCGGCTGCCTGGTAAACTCCTCGGGGATGATAAACGCTATAAGCCTTGGTTAGTTGGCAATGTCTATCAAACCAAGATACGTTGATGCATAGAGTTTTCTCAATATGGAAAATGATTCAGAATATTCAGTGGACGTGTAGAAGAAGCTCCCTACTACTGGCTTAATCTGGGACAATTGGTCAGCCACCTGATTTTCTATCCCTTTCTGACTTCTCTAGATTCTTATATATATCTCTGCATGAGTTAATACCCCAGTCTTATAAACGTCCTGGGTTTGAATCCTGCAGTGAGTAAGATTTTGATTAGCACATGGTCAGTAATAATAGATTACCTTAGATCCTACTAGTAGGGATTGAATTGTATCAATGGCAATAAAATAACAACCACTACCGCAATTACTCCTTTCTGTAGTAGTGTAATTTTTCTGCGTATCATTTAATACACGACTAGCATAATAAAATGACATGTAGAAGCTTTTCATGTTCCTCTGACCTAGGACTGCACCAATTGCAAGGTCGCTTGCATCACACATTAGCTCAAATTGCAAGTCCCAGTTGGGTGAAGAGATGATAGGAGGCAGTGACAGAGGCTTTGGCTTCGAGTTTCAAAACGGCAATGCAAGCAATTCTTGGTCAACAGACAATAATGGAATATCAGTGGCCAAGAGATTACAAAGGGGTTTTGGCGATTTTTAGAAAAATTTTATGAACGCCTGTAAAATCCCGTATGTCCTAGGAAGCTTCTGATTGCCTAAACATTAGCAGGTGGTGCAACGTGGTCTTCCACTTCCACTTGGCTTCATCACCTCTAATCCCCGTTTATTGGAAATTCGATGCCAAAACAATGCCTCGGTTACCATGAGTGCATTTCGTCCTAGTTTTAAAGAACTTGGTTTGTTTTCTTTGGCATGCTTTTTCAGGACCAGGGTCAGATGATCAAGACAGGAGTCATATGAGTCTCTATAGAAGAAGAAGTCCATGTCCATGAATACTTCAGGGAATTTCTCTAACCATATCAGAGAAGATTGAATAACCATGCATCTCTGAAGGTGTAGTCACATTGCACAGCGCGCAAATGGCATTTCGTTCTATAGCAAATACAAGTGACAGATGGAACAGGTGAAGTGCCGTCCTTCTCTTGATCCAGTGTCTACTGCATTTGATGTAACTTCGGAATATCCATCCAGGGAAATAATAAAAGCATGACTTTCTAGTCTCTCTAGCATTTTGTCAATTGAAAGGGTAAAAAAGAAAGTGAATCCTTCTATGTGGTCATCAATTGAGTTTTCTATAGTCAATGCATATACGCCACCCTGTAAGCTGTCCTTTTCGGGAATAAGTTCATTTATTTTCATGATAACCCTCGTCATCCGTCCCTTCTTAGGGATAAGTTGGACAAGGCTTACCTAGGGCGTCCAGAAATGACAATAATCCCAGCCTTAAGGTGCCATTAGTGACCTTCCTTGCTTCAACTACTCTCAATAGCTGGATTCAAACGCCTTTGTGGTTGTACCATTGGTTTAGGTCATATTTCCAACAGATTTTATGCATACATCGGACAGGGCTAACGCCCTTAAGGTCACTTATAGTCTAGCCCTAATGGCAGTCTTATGTTGTCTTAAGCAACTTCGAATAGTGGCTTCTTCCTCTTCTTGTGACTCTGATGTTGAGCTTATGATTACAAGAAAGGTATCTCCCTCTCCTAGAAATGCATATTTTCATAGGAGGAAGGGTAATGCTTAAAGCTCAATCCTTAGGAGCGTTGCTCCTTTTCCTAGAGGTTTCACAAAGGTTTCAGCCTCTGAATTAGGTTTTTGAGTCTCATCAAGGATATCATTAGCCTTTCTTGCAGAGCTTTCGGCCATATTGACCTCCTCCACCAGGGAATCAATGAGGGCAATGCTCATGCATTCCTCAAGAATGTTTGCCGCCATGCTCATATAGTCTTTGACTGCGAATTTCAGTACGAATTTTTCTCACTTGAACCTCTTAGGGTACTTCCTTTTTTTCCAAGCATCAATGAGGGTTCGTCCAGTTGCTATGAAGGGTCTTCCTAGGATAAGAAATACACTCTTGTGCCCCTCCATGTCTAATACTACAAAGTCAATGGGAAAAGTCAAAGGGTCCAACCATGACAATCATGTCTTCAACTACTCTTGATGGGTATCCGTTAACTAGAACCACTCATCAAGTTGAGACACATGCAGTGTGGGTTTTGTACGTTCAATTACTTCAAACTAAGCTTCCTTTATTTAGTGAAGCCACGTTTAGGTTAATATTGTTGCCTTCCAAGGTCACAGAGAGCAATCCTTGTACAAGCATCAGCCTCTGATTTCATGGTATCAAACCTAAAGCTTCCAGGATCTTTAGGCTTCTCAGGTAAGCTTTCAGAATGTATTGCAGTGCATTCTTCTGTGAGGAGGACTATTTGTGTCTGTCTCCAATCCTTCTTATGACCTTGGAATGTCCAGTTCATTGACACTTTTATAAGAAGGTACTAATTCAAGAGCTCACAAAGGGATCTTTATCTCTAGTGTTCTAAGATAATCCGCAAAGCGGGCAAACCATTTATCCCTTTCCTCTTAACAGAGCTTCTGAGGAAATTGGCATCCTTCGCTCCCTTGCTACCCTCCATTAACCTTGGGTGATGAAGGCCAAATTTCATGTGAGTTGGAAGGGGGGTTACTACCATGATTAGCAGGGTTGTTGTCTTTAGGTGACTGACTTCCCTTACTTAGGCGTTTTAATGTCCAAGCCCTGCTGTCCTTTGGTCATTTTAAACCCGCCCCCCAGTCTCTTATCCTTCCTGGCATTCAATGCCAAGCGGGATACCTCTTTGGGGGCATTTGAATGCCAGTTCGCACCTTTCTGGCAATTCAACGCCATAGCGTGGCTGCTTCCTGGGCATTTTACCCTCTTAACAAAAATAAAAAAAAAAAAGGAAAAAAAAACCCCAATTCTTTTGGGGTTTTGCCCCCAGAGATCTGGTCATCCTCTATGGGCTTTTCATTCTTATTGGGCTAAGGTTGTGTGCTTAAGGTTTTCCCACTACTCAGTCGAATAGCCTGGCATTCATCCATTATCTACTTAGATAACTACTGCCTCGTTTGACTCAGCTGATCTTCTACTTTCTTGTTAGAACTCTGAGTTTCTCGTAGAGCTGCGCCCCTGCACCCCTCCTGAATTGGTAAATCACACTTTCATCAACTCGTACCACTACACAGCAAGTGGCACCTCCCCGGGCCTCGTCCCAAGTAATACCTTACGGAGTAAGGTCGATCCCACGGAGATTGCTCGGTGCTTGCAAGCAGCCTATGGCTTATTACTGTAACTTTTAAGTCAGGAAATCATGAATAAGAGTGATTATATTTATGAAGAGTTAAAAAAGCAAAAATTAAATAGTACAATTGGTTTTGCTGTAATGGAGAACAGATTGGGGTTTTGGAAAGATGCTCTGCTCCTTCTGCCCAACTCTTTGCTTTCCTACTGTCTTCTTTCTTCCGCCACCCACGTGTCTCCTTGCATGGCAAAGCATGTTATGCTGGTGAATTCACCGTTGTCAATGGCTTCATCTTTTCCTCTCAGTGAAAATGTGTCTAAATGCCGATGTCACGCTGGCACCGGGCTCACATCATTCTGTCGGTTCTTCTTCACCATTGTTGGAATAGGATCCATTGCCATCCTCTTCCTGCCGCTTCTGCTCCACCTCCGCCCCCAGCAGCTTCGTGAGTTTTGAAGCTTGTCACAGTCATCCGATCCCATATCCTACTCGGTATACCATAGACAAGGTTTTAGACTTTCCAGATCTTAAGGATGGCTGCCAAATAATTCTTAGCCTATAGCTACGAGCACCCTCCTGATCATGAAAACCATGAGGCTAAGAGATACACTCTCAATCTAAGGTAAGGATACGATAAGTGGTTGTCAGGCATGCGTTTCATAGCTTGAGAATAGGTTGTATCTGAGTGCACGGATCCATCACATTCATCCACGGTTTAAGTACAAGTGGGTCGTATCTAGAACAGTAAACAAGCGTGATTGATATAGAAAACAGAAGTACTTGCATTAATATTCGAGGAACAACAGAGCTACACACCCTCACCGCCCAATCATGGAGTTTTAGAGACTGACATCGCGTAGAGATACAAGTAAAACGTGAAAAATGTCAATGAGATAAAAATAATCTCTAAAAGTTGTTTAATACTAAATCCAGTATACCCTAGGTTTTACACAGAAAACGAGTAACTACGATAGATACGTTGGCAGGATAAATCCATTTCCGGGGCCAACTTACTGTGTGCTGGGACTGGGACTCTGGAGCTTTACCACGTGCCTAGTGCTGTTTTCTGAGTTAACGGCCCAGGTTGTACCCTGTTTTCTGGGCGTTTAACTCCAACTTGTAACTTGTTTTCCTCTGCGTTTAACACCAGAAAAGGGCAGAGAACTGCGTTGAACGCCAGTTTTGCGTTGTTTTATTTTTCGAGAAAAGTATATACTATTTAACTATTTCTGGAAAGCCCTTGGATGTCCACTTTTCAATGCAATTGAGAGCGTGGCAATTTGGGGATTCCCTGTACGCCAGAAAAATCCACTTTGCGTGCAGGAGGTCAGAATCCAATCAACATATTTCAGTCCTTCTTTCATGCCTCCTGAATCAGATTTTTTGCTCAGGGTCCTCTCAATTTTCCAGCCAATGAAAGTGAACAAAGAAAAAAAAAAAAAAAAAAAAAAAAAAAAAAAAAAAAAAAAAAAAAAAATGTATTTTTAATTAAAAATCTTAATAAATTAGTAATCTAAAAACTATGTAAAACAATGCCAAGAGACATTATATTTATCCGCCATCACAACACCAAACCTAAATTCGTTGGCTTGTCATCCAAGCAAACCTGAAGGATCAACATTAGGATCACAACCGAAGAACGAATTATATTATAAATCCAAAATATCAATGAAACTTTAGCTCCAAATTAGATGAGGGTGACTAGTTAGCTTTGCCTCTTGAATATTTTGGCATCTCACTTTATCATGTGAAGTTCAGAAATGAATTGGCATCTATAGGAACTCAAAAATTCAGGTAGTGGTATTGATGCTCCTAGTTCAGTATGGTTATTCTTGAACACAGCTACTTTATGATTCTTGACTGTGGCCCTAAGCACTTTTTTTTCTAGTATTACCCACCGGATTACATAGAATGCATCAGGGACACAATATGGGTGAACCTTTTCAGATTGTGAGCTAGCTTGTCTAGAGTCCCCAAGTTAAGATGTCATAGGAGTTTTAAGCACACTTTTATTTTTTGCTTTGGACCTCGGCTTTAACCTGCTCAGTATCAAGGTTTTCACTTGACAGCTTCAAGCCACAAGCACCCTGGTTAGGACAGGCTGTGTTTAGGGTCCGCTTAGGCTAGGATTTTAGTCCTTTCGGGCCCTCCTATCCAACGTGATGCCAAGAACTTGGATCCTTTTATACCCTTCGCCTTTTGGTTTTAAGGCTATTGGCTTTCTCTGCATTGCTTTTTCTTTTTCCTTATATATTTTTTTTCTTTTTTTTCGCGATTTTTTTTTTTTTTTTTTTTTTTTTTTTTTTTTGTTTCTTTTGCTCTAAGAATCATTTTTATGATTATTCAGATTATCAAATAATCATTTCTCCTTTTTTCCTCATTCTTTTCAGAGCCAACAATTTTTATAACATCATAACAACACTTCAAATCACATATGCAACTGTTCAATGCATTCATTTCTGCAAAACAAAAAAGTTTGTCCCACATCAATATAATTAAACTAGTTCAAGGATGAATTCAAACCCATAGTCTTTGTTCTTTTGTAATTTTAATATATATATTTTTATTTAAGAAAGGCAAAAGACTTCTCTAATTATTTATTTATTATTTATTGGAAATTAATCATATAATTGGTCAATAAAGCAAGACAGCTTACAAAGTTAAAGACCAAAGAAACACTCAACAGACATAAAAGACATAATGACTCTATTTTATATTATTCATAGAGCTCTTAAATATAGATAAAGAGGTTATCACATTGAGTTAGGACTCAACAACCTTTGTTTTGGGAGGTGGATGCCTCTTTATTCTGTGGAGTGCTTGGCCCTTCAATAGACAGCTTCTGGTCACTTCTTCAGTTCTTTCAGTTTACGCCCTTGCTCTTCTTGTTCCTAAAGCAGCTTGCAGCGCCATGGCTGTTATGATTTTGCTGTTCTTCCTGTATTTGATCCATAGCTTCCTTGCAGCTTGGAAATAGATGCTTCTAGGCGCCCCCAGTATTCAATTTGAGGATCTCTGGGAGGTAACTCCTGTGCTTCCCGTTCTTGATGGATTTGTCCTGCACTTGTCCCTTCATCCTTGACTTTTTTGTATTGGTTGCTCAACTGAAATATACTCATCTACTCCATTTTTACTCCAGCATATTTACAGATAACAGGTGAGATCAAGCTTTGGATAAGCCAATTTGGCATCTTGGAGTTTCCTTGGTTGTAATTTTTGTAAAAGCTTCACAAGAAATCAGCTGATGAAGCTTCCACTTCTTTTTTCCGGCAATATTATGCAAAAATGGATCATCACTGCTCTTTTGATGGTGAATTCAGAGCGATTGCTAGTAGGCAATATAAAACGCCCAATAAAGTCCAGCCAACATCTGGGCGAGCTTTTGAGATCTCCTTCTTTGAGTTGGTTTGGGACATCCTTTGAATTGGTTATCCACTTTGGCTCTCAGGGACGGCTATATCGTCTTTAGAATTTTGTCCAAGCTCTGATTTAGTCTCATCATTCTCCTATTGACGGAGTCTGGGTCATCTTGCAGTTGGAAGCATTGGCTTGAAGATCTCCTTATTTTGTCAGGGTGGGTGTGAATAATCTTCCCTCTGACCATAGGAGGTTCGATAGTCATAGAATGCGGTTTCAGCTATTCTTTGCCTGTCCGTCTGCCACAGATTAGAAGTAGAATTCCTGGAACATGTTTCTTCCCACCTTTGTTTTAGGATTAGCTAGGATTTTCCAGCTCCCGTTTCGAATTTGCTCTTGAATCTTCGATATTCCGTCTTCTTTCAGATCGAATTTTAACTTCCGGGATCACAGACCTTAGACCCATTATTTTGTAGTAATGTTCTGAATGTTCTTTGGTTACGAACTTCCCTTGAATTTCCAAAGTCGTTTTGGTATATTCTCTTTCTTGTCCTCTTGATTTGGTTTGTTTTCCCTTTCGAGCCATGATCTTTTGGTGGTTATCTTGGCTTTAGTGATCACAGATAAATACACCAAACTTAGAGTTTGCTGGTCCTCACAAAAGAAAAAGAAAGGAGTAAGGATAAAAGGGAGAGCACACAGGTTCGTGAATTGTGGAAGAGAGGGGGAGGCGAGAGAGGAATTTAAGAGGGAAGGTGGGGTTGGGTTTCGAAATCTTTTAAAATTAGATATGATAGTAAAATGTGATTTTTTTTTTTTTTTTTTTATTTTGATTTACAAATGGACAACCAACACAAAGGGTGTCCCAAACCAACTCAAAAGAGGGGATCTCAAACCAGTCGCCAGAGGCTGGCTGGACTTTATTGGGCGCTCTATACTGCCCACTAGCAACCGCTCTGAAGTCACCATCAAAAGAGCAGTGATGATCCATTGCATTATGCCGGAAAAAAGAAGTGGAAGTTCATCAGCTGATTTCTTGTGAGCTTTACAAAATTACAACCAAGAACTCCAAAGATGCCAAATTGGCTTATCCAAGCTTGATCTCCCTGTTATGTAAAGATGCTGGAGTAAAGATGGGAGTAGATGAGTATATTTCAGTTGAGCAACCAATCACCAAAAAGTCAATGGAAGGACAAGTGCAGGACAATCCCATTAAGAGGGAAGCACAGGAGTTCCTCCCGGAAATTCCTCAATTTGAATACTGGGGGCGCCTAGAAGCATCTATCACCAAGTTGCAAGAAGCTATGGATCAACGAAGGAAGAACAGCAAAATCAAAACAGCATGCTCTGCAAGCTGCTTAGGGAACAAGAAGAGCAAGGGCGTGAACTGAAAGAACTAAAGTGCCAGAAGCTATCTCTTGAAGGGCCAAGCACTCCACAGGCTAAAATGGCATCTACCTCCCAAAGCAAAGGTTGTTGAGTCCTAACTCTGTGATAACCTTTTATCTATTTTAAGAGTCTATGAATATTAAAATTAGAGTCATTTGTCTTTATGTCTTTAGTTTCTTTTCTTTTATTGCTAAGTGTCTGCTTTTATGCCTAATTTATATTATTTCCAATAAATAATAAATAAATATTAGAGTCTATGCCTTTCTTAAATAAAAAATGTTTTAATTACAAAAGAACAAGAAGTACATGGTTTTGAATTCATCCTTGAAACTAGTTTAATTATTTTGATGTGGTGACAATACTTTTTGTTTTCTGAATGAATGCTTGAACAGTGCATATGTATTTTGAATTTGTTGTTTATGAATGTTAAAATTGTTGGCTCTTGAAAGAATGAGGAAAAAGGAGAAATGTTATTTGATAATCTGAAAAATCATAAAAATGATTCTTGAAGTAAGAAAAAGCAGCGAAGAACAAAGCTTTCAAAAAAAATGCGAAAAAAAAAGAAAAAAATATATAAAGAAAAAGAAAAAGCAAGCAGAAAAAGCCAATAGCCCTTAAAACCAAAAGGCAAGGGTAATAAAAAGGATCCAAGTCTTTGAGCATCAGTGGATAGGAGGGCCCAAAAGGAATAAAATCTTTGCCTAAGCGACTAAACCAAGCTGTCCCTAACCATGTGCTTGTGGCGTGAAAGTGTCAAGTGAAAACTTGAGACTGAGCGGTTAAAGTCGAGGTCCAAAGCAAAAATAAAAGTGTGCTTAAGAACCCTAGACATCTCTAATTGGGGACTCTAGCAAAGCTGAGTCACAATCTGAAAAGGTTCACCCA
>QBTX01002178.1:0-24214 GCA_003063285.2 Arachis monticola
GAATGAAAAACAGCAAGAAACAGCACACCCTGGAGGAAGATCCTCCTGGCGTTAAACGCCAGTAAGGCTAGCAGATGGGCGTTTAACGCCCAGTCTGGCACCATTCTGGGCGTTTAACGCCAGAAAGGGGCACCAGACTGGCGTTAAACGCCAGAAAAGGGCAAGAACTGGCGTTAAACGCCAGAAATGGGCACCAGCCCGGCGTTTAACGCCAGAATTGGCATGAAGAGCAATTTTGCTCGCCACTTGGTGCAGGGATGACTTTTCCTTGACACCTCAGGATCTGTGGACCCCACAGGATCCCCACCTACCCCACCACTCTCTCTCTTCTTCACCCATTCACCAATCACCTCAACTCCTCTTCCCAAAACCTTCACCTATCAAATCCCATCTTCACTCCCTTCATTTTCACACAACCTAAACACTACTTCTCCCCTTTGGCCGAACCACAAAGCCATTTCCACTCCTTCAATTTCTTCTTCTTCTACTCTTCTTCTTTTCCTCTTTGCTCGAGGACAACAAACCTTTTTAAGTTTTGGTGTGGTAAAAGCATTGCTTTTTGTTTTTCCATAATAACCATTTATGGCATCAAAGGCCGGAGAAACCTCTAGAAAGAGGGAAAGGGAAGGCAAGAGCTTCCACCTCAGAGTCATGGAGATGGAGAGATTATCTCAAAGGATGCACTTTCCTCCACAAAACTATTGGGAGCAACTAAACCTCCCTAGGAGAATTGAGTTCCAACATGGGACAACTAAGGGTGGAGCATCAAGACATTCCATCCTCCTCCATGAAATTAGAGAAGATCAAAGATCATGAGAGAGAACAACAAAGACAAGGAAGAGAAATTGAGGAGCTCAAGCACTCCATAGGATCTTCAAGAGGAAGAACAAGCCGCCATCACTAAGGTGGACCCATTCTTTAATTTCCTTGTTCTTTACTTTCCTGTTTTTCGAATTTTAGTGCTTATGTTTATCTATGTTTTTGTGTATTGTGATCATTAGTGTCTTAGTGTCTATGCCTTAAAGTTATGAATGTCCTATGAATCCATCACCTCTCTTAAATGAAAAATGTTTTTTATTACAAGAACAAGAAGTACAGGATTTCGAATTCATCTTTAAAACTAGCTTAATTATTTTGATGTGGTGACAATACTTTTTGTTTTCTGAATGTATGCTTGAACAGTGCATATGTCTTTTGAATTTGTTGTTCATGAATGTTAAAAATTGTTGGCTCTTGAAAGAATGATGAAAAAGGAGACATGTTACTGAGGATCTGAAAAATCATAAAAATGATTCTTGAAGCAAGAAAAAGCAGTGAATACAAAAAAAGAAAAAGAGAGGAGAAAACGAAAAAAAGGAGAAAAGAAAACGAAAAAAAAGAGAGAAAAGAAAGAAATAAAGTTGTGATCCAAGGCAAAAGAGTGTGCTTAAGAACCCTGGACACCTCTAATTGGGGACTCTAGCAAAGCTGAGTCACAATCTGAAAAGGTTCACCCAATTATGTGTCTGTGGCATGTATGTATCCGGTGGTAATACTGGAAGACAGAGTGCTTTGGGCCACGGCCAAGACTCAATAAGTAGCTGTGTTCAAGAATCATCATACTTAACTAGGAGAATCAATACACTATCTGGATTCTGAGTTCCTAAAGAAGCCAATCATTCTGAATTTCAAAGGATAAAGTGAGATGCCAAAACTGTTCAGAGGCAAAAAGCTACTAGTCCCGCTCATCTAATTGAGCTAAGTTTCATTGATAATTTGGAGTCTATAGTATATTCTCTTCTTTTTATCTTATTTGATTTTCAGTTGCTTGGGACAAGCAACAATTTAAGTTTGGTGTTGTGATGAGCGGATAATTTATACGCTTTTTGGCATTGTTTTTAGTATGTTTTAGTAATGATCTAGTTAGTTTTTAGTATATTTTATTAGTTTTTAGTCAAATTCACTTTTCTGGACTTTACTATGAGTTTGTGTGTTTTTCTGTGATTTCAGGTATTTTCTGGCTGAAATTGAGGGACCTGAGCAAAAATCTGATTCAGAGACTAAAAAAAGACTGCAGATGCTGTTGGATTCTGACCTCCCTGCACTCGAAGTGGATTTTCTGGAGCTACAGAAGCCCAATTGGCGCGCTCTCAACGGCGTTGGAAAGTACACATCCTGGGATTTCCCAGCAATATATGATAGTCCATACTTTGCCCAAGATTTGATGGACCAAACCGGCGTTCAAAGTCGCCCTCAGGAATTCCAGCGTTAAACGCTGGAACTGGCACAAGATGGGAGTTAAACGCCCAAACTGGCACCAAAGCTGGCGTTTAACTCCAAGAAGAGTCTCTACACGAAAATGCTTCAATGCTCAGCCCAAGCACACACCAAGTGGGCCCGGAAGTGGATTTTTTATGTCATTTACTCATCTCTGTAAACCCTAGGCTACTAGTTTTCTATAAGTAGGACCTTTTACTATTGTATTTTCATCTTGGTTCTTCTGGTTCCCTCTCTGGGGCCGAAACCAATGATCACACTATCACTTATGTATTTTCAACGGTGGAGTTTCTACACACCATAGATTAAGGTGTGGAGCTCTGCTTGTACCTCGAGTATTAATGCAATTACTATTGTTCTTCTATTCAATTCGCTTGTTCTTGTTCTAAGATATCACTTGTTCTTCAACTTGATGAATGTGATGATCCGTGACACTCATCATCATTCTCACCTATGAACGTGTGCCTGACAACCACCTCCGTTCTACCTTAGATTGGGTGAATATCTCTTGGATTCCTGATACACGATGCATGGTTGATCGCCTGACAACCGAGTGCTCGCCTGACAACCGAGCCAGCCATTCCGTGAGATCAGAGTCTTCGTGGTATAGGCTAGAACTAATGGTGGCATTCAGAGAATCCGGAAGGTCTAACCTTGTCTGTGGTATTCTGAGTAGGATTCAATGATTGAATGACTGTGACGAGCTTCAAACTCCTGAAGGCGGGGCGTTAGTGACAGATGCAAAAGAATCACTGGATTTTATTCCGGCCTGATTGAGAAACGACAGATGGATAGCCGTGCCGTGACAGGGTGCGTTGAACATTTCCACTGAGAGGATGGGAGGTAGCCACTGACAACGGTGAAACCCTTGCATAAGCTTGCCATGGAAAGGAGTAAGAAGGATTGGATGAAGACAGTAGGAAAGCAGAGAGACGGAAGGGACAAGCATCTTCATACGCTTATCTGAAATTCCTACCAATGAATTACATAAGTATCTCTATCTTTACTTTTATGTTTTATTTTTTATTCATCATTCATAATTTTATTCATTTGGTTTGCTGACTAAGATTTACAAGGTGACCATAGCTTGCTTCATACCAACAATCTCTGTGGGATCGACCCTTACTCGCGTAAGGTTTATTACTTGGATGACCCAGTACACTTGCTGGTTAGTTGTGCGAAGTTGTAGTGATCACAATTTCGTCCACCAGGAAGCGCAGTGAATTTGGTGGCTCTAGAATTGTAGAGACGAGAGAATGGAGACTTGGGATAAGGAATGATTTCGAGAGCTGTCGTAAGGTCAGAGATGGAAAGTGTGAGTGTGTGGTTTAGGTTATCGTGGAATTGACTCTGATTAAGGGATTGAAAAATTGATTAGTATTTGAGATAGTTGAGTAGGATTAGAGATTAACTTCAATTAGATGGAGCTCTTGAAGGGTAAGAAAATTTGTAATCATTGAGAAAGATTTAGACGAAGATAAGAGTGAAACAAACGAGTATATGTTAGGCTTGAATTTGATTAAGTTTATGATTCTATACTTGAGACTGGAGAATTTGAATTAGTGTTTGAATTAATGGGAGAATGGTAAAATGAATGGTAAGAGGTCGGTTGAATCTGAGGGAGCATATATGAAGATGGAGAGTAAATACTAATATCGAACTTGGGATCAAACTAGGAATTGAGGCTAAGGAGAAAGTTTTAGACTATTTTTGTTAGTAACCAGAATTTTCGAGGGCGAAAATTTCTGTTAGGGGGTAGGATGTAAAACCCGAGAAATTAATGAGTAATTAGCCGATAAATTAATAATTAATTAGAGAGTTTAGAAATATTAATTTTATAGTTTAATAAAATAAAGCTAATTAAAATAAGAATTTTGATACTAATTTCAAAGAATTTGGCCCAAGATTAGGCCGAATGGGCCGAATCGGCCCCGAAATAGGCCCAAGGCCCAACCCAATCAGCCCACACACGTAAGTAACACAGCTTCCCCTTCCTCCTTCCCTTCATCCACGCTGCAAACAGCTTTGGAGAAGCGAAGAATAACCCAATCCCTAACCTCCCCTTCCAACCTCCATATCTTCTCACTCCGAGCTCTAATCGCTGCACCGTTTGCGGTCACGCGACCACCGCATTGAGCTCTACAATTCAACCGGAACAATTTCATAGGTAAGTTTCATTTTTCATCTCAGCATCTCAATCCCTATAATTTTCAAAAATTATAAAAGTGATGTTGAGATTTTGTGGGTTTTGGTACTTTAGGTTCAATCTAGCTTGCAGAACCTGTTGGGTTTGGTCTGTGGGTACGGTAAGGATCTTGAACCCTAGTTAATTTCTTGAATTTATGTATTGGGTATTGAATTTGGATTCTTATGTGATGTATATATGTATTAGGTTGTGTATATGTAATTAGGGATTGAAATTGTGGACATTGGAATCTTGGTGGAGGTTGAGTACTTGTGCTTCGGTGAGTTCTTGATCCTTGGCCTGTGTTTGAGGGCAAAGGGCATTGGTGAGTTGTCTTAGAAAATGCGTGGAAATCAGCCAAAGTATGATTTAGTTTTCTTGTCTTTAATATTTAATGTTCTGTGAAAACATAGGCTAGATGACCATATGGTAGGTTGGAATGCACGAATGTGTTTAATGCTTAGTAAAACTTATGATGGATATTGAATAAGTATGTGAGAGGTTGGATGGTATTTGCTCGATAAAGATGATGAAAATGGTATATGAGGTAATTAAGAGAGTAAAGTGACATTGATAATGATGTTAAATAATTGAGAATGATGAGATGAGATATAAATCACTGTGAGATTGAGAATGATCAATTGTAAGAAACGATTGAATAACTTGAGCTTGGGGCATTGTCTTCTCCATGTTAGCCGGGATTTTTCCTGTGGTATTTATTGAGAAAGTGCAGTAGTGTTGCGAGTATGCCAGAGTTGCATATGTAAGCTAAAGATTGAACATTATTGAGTTTGGGGTATTATTTTTCCCATGTCAGCCTAGGATATTGTTTTTCCCATGTCAGCTTGGGATATTGTTTTCCCCATGTCAGCTTGGGGTGTTGTCTCTTCTCCCCTTGTCAACTTGGGATTCATCCCATGGATATTATTGAGCTTGGGTCCTTCTCTTCCCTATGTCAGCTTGGAGATTCTCTCCATGGTGTATTTTTGAGCTTGAGAACATGTGGGTATGGCTACATAACCAATAGTTGATATCAACGGCCAGTAGGACTGGCATGCATCATGTTGCATTTGTTTGCTTTGTTTAGGTGTGCATAATTGTTTTGGTTTGCCTACCTGATAAATTCTCTTTAACTGATAAATGTGATACTTGCTGTAACTGTTCTTTAAATGTGTTTACCTTGTATTTGCTTGGGTTCATGATTGTCTTTCTGTTGAGTACCTTGGTGGTGGACGGGTGAAAATATTGAATTGATTTAAAATGGGCCAAAGGCCAGATTGAGTTATTTGGGCCAGAAGCCGAACTGGTTTGATTGGGGCCATAGGTCATAACTGGTTAGGTCAGTGGTAAGGTTTAGAATCAAGTAAGACAGTAAGTGGATTGTAATTTGAGAGATTAAGCTAAGATTGAGTTAGAACCTTAAGAACTTTAGATGTCTACCCCTGCTTACCGTTTCTGTTTTAGTTCTTTAAGAATTATAATCTGAGTGTCGGCGTTCTAGGATTGACTCGGGAAAATAGGTTGTCATTTTTCTATTTTTGTTTACTTTTGGGTTTATGACTGTATATGTACGTATGCTTTGGCCGGTTCTAGCTTCACGGGCCGAGTCGTAAGCCTTGCTATATGTATCTTTGAAATTCTTCTCTTGTAGTTATCGTTTACGCGAGTGATGCGTGTAAGACCTAGAAATTTTAGAAGAACTTATTTAGAGCTAATTTTGATTCATTTATCATTAAGCATTTTAATCGCTGAAATTATTTTATTAAAGATAATTAAAACAAATTTTGATTAATTGAGTTTAAAATAATTTAAGATTTTATCTGATTTTATAATTATCGAATTATTTTTTATATTTAAATTATAAAATTTAGCAAATATAAAATAACAAGAATTTTATAGGATTCGGTTTAAATAATTGAGATTTCAAAATTTAATACTAATATTTTTGTAAATAAAGAAAATTAATTATGTTACCTTATAATTTCAATTAGAGTATTTGATTTCAAATCAATTAATATTTTGATACAATAAATAATATTTTAGAATAATTTTAGAGATTTAATTAGTTTCAGATTAATCCAAAAACCCCAATTTACCCAAAATTCGTAATTTCACTTTTGTCCCAAATTAAACCTTAATTCCAAAATTAAATTCAATGCCTAACTTTAACCAAATTAAACCCTAACCCCACTCATCTAACCCTAGCTGCCATCCATTTTATTTTCCTTAACCAACCTATGGAAGAAAGAAAAAAAATTGAAAGGGGAAGGGGAAACAGAGGAAAGGGAGAAGAGAGAGCGCTTGGGATCAGAGAGGAAGAGAGCGACAGGGAAGAAGAGAGGGATTGGAAAGGAGGGGATCACGTCCTGCCGAGTCGCCACCACCATCACGTCATTGTGGTCGTCAAGCCACCGTCGTGGACCTAAGTCGCGGAGAGTTCATGAGCGTGAGAGAGCGACGTGGACGACGAGAGTCATGAGCCTGGGACTGCCGCGACCATCGCAGCACCACCATTCTCATGCCAGTCCCTGCCGCTATCAGTGATGAAGCCCGTCACCGCCATCCGCGCCTTTGTTGCTGTCAGAACTGCACGCCGCCACTGGAAGGATCTTCGTTGCCGTCGTTGAAGCGAACGAGAGAGAAGGAGACATGGAAGAAAGAGCCGTTGAAGCGAGTTTGCTGCCATCGTGTCCTGCCTAGCCACCATCATCGAAGCCTCATTGCCATTGATTAAGGGTGTTATCGTGGAGCTCAAGGATAATGCGCAAAAGTTGAGTGGAGCCGTCTTTCTACTACTGAAATCATGTTTCAATTTCTGCCCTGTTCTACTCGGATCCATTCTCTATTCTGCCCTGCCCCTGTTCCATTGGGGTTTGCTGTTCTTCATGGTGAGACTAAATTTGTTTTGCTTCGTTCACCATGATAATTTGTTTTAGTTTCACCTAATAACCATTTCATGTTACTTTTAATTAATGCAGAATAAACTGTTGTTGTTTGGTGTTGATGTTGCTGCTGTTGCTACTGCTGGATTCTAATGCCATTATCGCTGTTGCTGTTAATTCGGAATACATGGATTTGTCGCGTTTGAATCCTGAGTTTGGTTAATCGAGGTAGGGGTGCTTTCCTTAAACTCATTTTATTTCCAAGAATTGTTATAAATCGATAATAATGCAAAAACTATATTTTGTGGTTTTCTAAGTCTTATGGATTGAACTCAGTTTCTTTGAATGGATGTAAATGCTTGTTTGAATGGTTTATTGATTGATTGAAGATATTTAGCCGGATTTTAATTTGGTTTAAGATTATTATGAAGATGATTGGATTCTGGCTGCTTCTGAATATTGTGTTGGAAAGTTGGTTTAATAAAATACTATGAAAAATTATTTCTGGGTTTAAAGTTAATTTGATATTGAAATGAACCGATATTGGAAATGGATTCTATTGAATTATTGGATAAGATTCTGAGATTTGGAAATGATTTTTGGTATTTAATTTAGTGTAATTTATTGGAAACGGTTGAAAAGAGTTTGAGAAATAGTTTGGATGGGACCCAAGATGGATGGCAGAGTACAAATTTTAGAGGAGATGTTGCTAAAATTTTTATAAAACTATGAGTATTTGTTTGAAGCATTCTTTAAAAAGAAAATTGCATTTAAGAATCATATTATTTGATTTCAAATTATTTCGAAAAGAATTACGTTTGAGTTCGATTGTTGAGAAAGTAATTACGTATATGATTTTGACTTATTAAGAAAAAGTTTTATGTTTTGTATATGATTTATTAAGAAAAGATTATTCTTGAGTTTCAATGTACTAAGAAAAAGATTATATTTTGAGTGTGATTTGTTAAGAAATAAACTATTTCTGGTTTGGAATTATTGATGAATGGAATGAGAGGTGTGATAATGAAGGATAATGATTGAGTATGATTGAGGTATGTGGATGAATGAGACATGATTGAGAATGATGTGGATATTTATATTAATGAATTATAATTTAAATATTCATATGGATTATATATTTGAATTATCTGATATACGAGTTTTCCTGGGTAAAGTACCGTGGCTTGCCACCACGTGTTCCAGGTTGAGACTCGATACTCTGTTGACCCTACAATGTAAGGGTGACCGGGCACTTATAAATTCCCAGGAATGGTACCCCCATTGAGTGATTTGATATATATATATGAGAAAAAGCTATGCATAGACTCATAGGGATGTGCATCGGGGGATTGTCTAATGGTTAGCTACCAGGACATGTCGGGTTGGCTGTATAACCGACAAATGAGCTCATAGGACAGGCATTCATCATATACATTTGTATGTTTCGCTTGAGTTTGAATTTGTTTTGGTTTGCCTAATTGCTAAACTGTTATTAACTGGTATTTGAGCTATTTGCTGTAACTACTATCTATACCTGTGCTTTCCTTGTCTGTTTTGCCTGTGTTTGTTCTGATGTGGTACTTTCGAGATTATTCGTGATGAGATGATGATTGTGTTGATTGACTATGTGATATGTTGAAAGCTGTGATTGGTTTCTGATTGAGTTATTAGTAATATATGAAAAATCAAGTTGCTTCAGCATAGACTTAATGAACCTATACTTGGAACAGGTTGTTGATTCATACAGTCTAGGAAACCCTCTACTGAGAACCCTTTCGAGGATGATGTTCTCACCCCCTACAGAATTTCTTTTCCAATAACAGGTTCAAGAAGCTTTGGCACGAAGTCATGATTCGAACTACGGAGCTTTGCATATATGTGTGTGTGTGTGTGTGTGTGTTTTCCTTTTCTATTTTATGATTTAGTTTTAGATTTTATTTTACCCCTCATCATTTGTCATTTTGAGAATTTAGAGGGGCAGGACTTGTATATAAGAAGTTTTGGATAAGTTTATGTAGTTGTTATTACTTGAATATAATATGTGTCTGTGTGATTTTTAAAGTAAAGGCTTCTCGCTTTCAGAATTAAAAATTGGGTTCATATTTACGAAGGCTCAATATTAAATAAATATAGTATCAAAATAAAGGATTAAAGGTAAGTAACACCTGAACTTTTAGTACAATCATGAGGTCTTAAAAGTAAGGGTGTTACATTATGGAGTCAGAGCAGTTCATCCTGATTAGAGCCTTGGAAATGGACTGACTATGCTTCATTGTATTCTTTGAGTGTCTGTCATGTTGTAGGTCTTGTCCAAGTAACAAGAATTAGAATTTTATGCACATGACTGCCTATTAATTAACATTGTTAGCTTACCGTTGCATATCTATTGATGTTAAGTCTGGCCAACTTAATGTTGATGGCTCATGTGAACGGGAAAGTTAATAGGTTATTATAGGCGAAAAGGAATTGATAAGTAATGGGTAATGCGAGTCACGTGGTTCGCGGATTCTTGAGTTTGCTTTTCGTGCTTGGTTTCGATTTATGATTCTTGTTTACGTCGCTTAGGTTGGCATATTGTTTCTTTTTTTACTATCCTCATTGAAGTTCCTTGACTCGGATTCCTTTCTTGAACCATGATTGATCATTCTCCGACCGTATTTCATTATTCGTCCATAACCTTGTTAGATTGTATTCTTAAGAATTTGCTTTAGTCTTTTAAAAATATCTATCTTTACCATTGATTATACTCTTCTTCAGGAATCCTATGCTCATTGATCTGATCTTGAACTTTTTTTGGTATGATACATGATCCTTCTTGAGCGATTTGAACCTTGAAAATTATGATTCGAACTAAGCTAACTTTGTAAATTGATTCTTTTGCTTCATGTCTAATGTATACCTTTAACTTACTATATTCTTGATTATCTTCTAAATTCTCGGCATTATAATTCCTTGCCTTGAATCTCTCTACGTAATCTGTGTATCTCCTTGACATAATCTGAGCTTATTTTGGATTGGAAAAGTTTTGAATAGATCTTTTCCCTACTTAATTGTGTTTATACGTAATCTGTGTATCTCCTTGAATTTATACGCTTTTTGGCATTATTTTTAGGTAGTTTTTAGTAGGATCTAGCTACTTTTAGGGATGTTTTTATTAGTTTTTATGCAAAATTCACATTTCTAGATTTTACTATGAGTTTGTGTGTTTTTCTGTAATTTCAGGTATTTTCAGGCTGAAATTGAGGGACCTGAGCAAAAATCTGATAGGAGGCTAACAAAGGACTGCTGAAGTTGTTGGATTCTGACCTCCCTGCACTCGAAATGGATTTTCTGTAGCTACAGAACTTTAAATGGAGCGCGCTAAACTGCGTTGGAAAGTAGACATCCAGGGCTTTCCAGCAATATATAATAGTTCATACTTTATTCGAGTTTAGACGATGCAAACTAGCGTTCAACGCCAGTTCCATGCTGCATTCTGGAGTAAAACGCTAGAAGCACATCACAAACCAGAGTTAAACGCCAAAAACACATTACAACTTGGCGTTTAACCCCAAGAGAAGCCTCTGCACGTGTAAAGCTCAAGCTCAGCCCAATCACACACCAAAGTGGGCCCCAAAAGTGGATTTCTGCATTTAGACTTATTTCTGTACACCCTATTAACTAGTTTAGTATAAATAGAACTTTTTACTATTGTATTAGACATCTTTAGCTTTCCTTAGATCATTTTGGAAGACTATTGATCACGTTTGGGGGCTGGCCATTCGGCCATGCCTGAACCTTGTTCTTGCGTATTTTCAACAGTGGAGTTTCTACACACCATTAGAGAGCATGCACAAGAGCCTGTGCATCCACATCAGCATGAGATCCCTGAGATGCTTCAAGGGATGTATTTTCCTCCCCAAAGCTATTGGGATCAATGACAAACTTCTCTTGGAGAATTGAGCACCAACATGGAGCAATTGAGGATGGAGCATCAAGAGAATGCTACCACCGTCAATGAAATAAGAGAAGATCAAAGAGCCATAAGGGAAGACCAAGGGCTTTGAGCGAAGAGCAGCAAAGGCAAAGGAGTAACATAGAAGAGATCAAGAATCATATTGGATCCTCAAGGAGGAGCACTAGCCGCCATAATTAGAGGTGGACTCGTTCTCTTTTACTCCTTTCCTATTATTTTTCTGTTTTCTGTATGTTTATTAATCTGTTCCCTTGTTCTAATTACATGATCATTTGCATTTGATGTCTTAAAGATGTAAAATGTTCCATATATCTCTCATCTTGCTTAAAAGAAAATTTTTAATAAAAAGAATTGAGAGATGCATAAATTTCAAGTTTTATAATAAGACTAGTTTAATTATTTTGATGTGGTGTCATATGCTTTTGTTTTCTGAATGCATGAATAATCAGTGCATATTTGAAGTTAAAATTTATGAATGTTGGCTCTTGAAAGAATGATGATGATAGTGAAATATTATTGGCAATCTAAAAAATCCAAAAAATTTGATTCTTGAAGCAAGAAAAAGCAACAAAAAGAAAAAGAAAAAAAAGCTTGCATGCAAAAAAAAATGGCGAAAAATAAAAGACAAAGCAAGCAGAAAAAGCCAAAAGCTCTTTAAACAAAAAGGCAAGAGCGAAAATCCAATAACCCTTTTAACCAAAATGCAAGGGTAAAAGGGCCCAAGGATTTGAGTATCAGTGGTTAGGAGGGCCCAAAGGAATAAAATCCTGTACTAAGCGGTCCAAACAAGCTGTCCCTAACCATGTGCTTGTGGCATTAAGGTGTCAAGTGAAAAAATTGAGACTAAGTGGTTAAAGTCGTGGTCCAAAGCAAAAAGAGTGTGCTTAAGAACTCTGGACACCTCAAAGTTGAATCACAATTTGAAAAGGTTCACCCAGTTAAAGTGTCTGTGGTATGAATGTATCCGGTGGTAATACTGGAAAATAGAATGCTTAGGGTCATGGCTAAGACTCTAAAAGTTATGTTCAAGATTAAAAAACAACTTAACTAGGAGAATCAATAATATCATCGGGATTCTAAGTTCCTAAGGATACCAACATCTTTGAGTTTCAGTGGATAGTGAGATGACAAAACTATTCAGAAGCAAAAAGCTACTAAGTCCCGCTCATCTAATTGTAGCTAAGCTTCATTTGAAACTTAGAAATTTATTGTATCTTAATTTTCTTTTTATCCTACTGTGTTTTTAGTTGCTTGGGGACAAGCAACAATTTAAGTATGGTGTTGTGATGAGCGGATAATTTATACGCTTTTTGGCATCATCTTCGTATAATTTTTAGTAGTTTTTGTTTAGTTTTTATTTTAGTGTTAAATTCACAATTTTGGATTCTACTATGAATTTTTGGGTTTTTGTACAATTTCAGGTATTTTCAAGCTGAAATTGAGGAGCTGGAGCAGATGTCTGATTTAGAGACAGAGAAAGCACTGCAGATGTTGTCCGGATCTGACCTACCTGCATTTAGAAGAGCTTTTTTGGAGCTACAAAAGTCCAAATGGAGTACTCTCAATGGCTATGGAAAGCTAACTTCCAGAGCGTTTCTGAAATATATAATAGTTTATACTTTGCTTCGGATTAGAAGGCCCAAAACTGGCATCCAACGCCATCCTACTGCCCCAATCCAAGTGTCCAGCGCCCAAAAAAAGAGACCGGCGTGCAAATGCCCAATGAGAACACCCTAGCTGGTGTTCCACACCCAAGGGACCTCATAGCACGTGGATCTCATCAAAGCCCAGCCCAAATAGTTACCAAGTGGGCCCCAAAAGTGGATTTTAGCACTAAATAGATTATTTTACCCTTACAAGTCATTTATTTAGTATTTAAGGGATTAAATTTATGTTATTCAAACCTGGAAATCATAATCTTTGCATATCATACACGTTTACCATTGTATTTTACTTCAGTATGAGTTTCTAAACCTCCTAGGTTGAGGGGAGGAGCCCTGCTGAGTCCTATGAATTAATAAAAGTATTATTGTTTATCTTCGATCTGTGTTTGATTAATTCTAAGATGTATATTCGTTCTTCATCAATATGAATGTGTTGAACTGGAATAAGGTTATCCCATTCTACATGAATTCAGAGTGCGTCTTTCATCGGACAATGACGAACCACCAACTTGAATATACGTCTCTCAGACAGCTAATCCAAGACTTCGTTGGGGATGTCTCGAGACATCAGTTCAGCCAATTTATGAGGAGATTAGGGTCTCTGTGGTAAAGGCTAGAACCCAAGGTGCAACATTCTCTGATCCGGAAGATCCAACCTTATCTGTGGCATTTTGAGTAGGATCATTAACGAGAATGGACTATATGAGCTTCACTTTCAATAAGAATTGGATCCGCACTAAATCTGGGATTCAGATCTGGAGGAGTATTGGCAGCTGCTCAAACTAGTGTCAATCACATACAGCCTGCCATTGAAGAAATCACCCACAAGCAAAGAAGACAGTAGTACCAAAATTAATTCAAAAAGACAAAGCAACTCCAATCCTTAACCCTATTCCTATTAGTATTTTCTACCCCCTTTTGCTTTATTCCTATTACTGCTTTTAATCCTAATACAAACTTCATATATAAAATAAAATCGACAACCTTCTGATCTGCCAGACTAAGAGTTGCAAGATTACCATAGCTTGCTTCAAACCACAATCCTCGTGGGATCGACCCTGACTTGGCTCATGTATTACTTGGACGACCCAGTGCACTTGCTGGTACAGTTGTACGAGAGTGTGGGGTGCGTACATACCAGAGGCAAGGAAAGCATAGCAGATGCTGTCAGAATCAGACCTCTATGCGTTCAAATGAGCATTATTCTGCAGGTACAGAGATCTTAATGATGCTTTCTCAATGGCGTTGGAAAGCTAACTTCCAAAGTTCAAGCAATATATAATGGTTTATACTTTTCTTCAGATTGGACTGCCAAAATTGGGCGTTGAACACCTAAACTACCCCCTTTCTGGCATTCAACGCCCCAAGGAAGCAACCTCCCAAGTTGAACGCCCAAACTGGCGTTCAACACCACAAAGGGAGCAAGGAAGCAGCTTATCTACCCCCTATAGGGTGTTGGATGCCTACTCCCTCAAGTCAGAAGCCAAGCTCAGTCCAAACACTCACCAAGTTGGCCCAGAAGTGGATTTTCACATCAATTTACTTAGTTTACTTCATTTTTGTAATTCTTAATTATTATTTTAGTATATATAGAAGAAAGATCACCCTTGTTTGGAGGACTTTTAGATCTTTTTCAGCTTTTTATCTTTACATTCGACTTTTGAACATTTCTCTGATTCCTATGAATTAATACAAGTACTTCTCTATTTCAATTAATGTGTGATTCTATTCTATGATGCATTGTCGTTCTTCATCCTTATGAATCTCAATTTTACATGAGTTTTTACAAGTCCTGACCCGGATAGTATTGAGCTACAGCTTGAGGATGCATCATGGGTTCCAACAGAATTATCTGGATTAATTAGGAATGTGATATATAACCCCGTTAGTTTGGGGCAATTGAGGTTTCTGTGGCTCTAAGGGCTAGAACCATAAGAGCAGTAGTCTCTGATTCTGAAGATTCGACCTTGTTTGCGGCGTTTTGAATAGAATCACCAATGGGATTGCCTTGCGCGTACTTCACCCTCTCCCAGATTGATCTTGTCCGTTTGGATGTTTTGTCTGGACCTGAGCAGATTAATGACCACGACCCATGGCTTAATCACTTACAGCCTTGCCATTGAATGGATTATTCATCGTTGAAGTAGAGAGTATGATGTATTAATTCAGAAGAAGAAGTGTCTCTGAAGCCTTAACCACTGCTAATTACTGTCTATACGTTCGATTGTTCTTGCTTGTTTATGCACCTACAACAAACAACTACTATCCTTCTATTCGCCTGACTAAGATCTGTAGGATAACCACATATTGCTAAATCTGACAATCCTCGTGGGATTCGACCCGCACTGACCTGAGATATTACTTGGACGACTCGGTGCACTTGCCGGTTCAGTTGTGCGAGTGTAAATTTTGCACACTGACGAGAAGACTTTTGCCGGTAAAGAATTTCATAAAAATTGTCACATTGTAAGTATAGTTTCTAAACCAACAGAAAATCCTTTTGTATAAAAACTTGGTTGTCACTAAAGCAAACCCAATAAAATTTATAACCGAAGTATTTAAACCTCGGGTCGTCTCTCAAGGAATTGCAGGGAAGTATGATTTATTATTGGTTATGGAAAAAGGTATATTTTTGGGTTTTTGAAATAGGGAACAGGAAAAGTAAATTGCAAGAAATTAATTTGAATAACTAATAAAACTCTTGGCAAAGTATGAGAACTGGAAATTCTGTCCTAGTTATCCTTATCACTGGCGATGAGAATTGTTTATTGTTTCCACTTAGTTAACCCTTACCAAATAAAGGAAAGTTAGGTGGACTAATCAGTTTGATTCCTCAAATCCTAGTCAACTCCTATAGAAAGACTAGCGTTAGAGGGATCCAAACCAATAAGCAAATTCCAATTATCAATCACAAAGGAGTCTGATAACTCGAGTGTCACCAATTACTCAACCAAAGCCAAAAGGGGAAAAATCTAAATTATTTATATAAATAAAAGAAGGTTTAATTACTCTGTTGGTCCCTATAGTTTCGCAAAATTTTCAATTTGGTCCCTATATTTTTTTCTTTTTAATTGAGTCCTTGCACCAAAATTTTTTTTAATTGGGTCCCTACACTTTTTTTTCCTTTTATGTAGGTCCTTATACCATTCTTTTTTTTTTTTGGTTGGGTAAAAAAAAAAAAAAAAAAAAAAAAAAAAAAAAACTTTATTGAAAAAAAAATTTAGTGCAGGGACCCAATTAAAAAGAAAAAAAGTATAGGGACCTAATTGAAAATTTCACGAAACTATAGGGACCAACAAAGTAATTAAACCATAAAAGAAAGCAATCATAAATCTAAAATACCTCAAATTATATTAAATAGAAACTCAAATCCTAACATGGAGTTCATAAACCAATATTAACAAACTAAAATAATAGAATAAATAAAAGTAGAAGAGAAATTAAAGTAAAAGAACATTGAACCTAGAATGAAGAAGAAGTAAACCTAACCTTTAAGAGGAATCCTAATCTTAAATCCTAAGAGAGAGGAGAGAGCCTCTCTCTAGAAACTACATCTAAAACCTAAAAATGTGAATTATCAGCCTATGCTTATGAATGAATGGATTCCCCCACTTTATAGCCTCTAATATGTGTTTTCTGGGCCGAGAACTGGGTCAAAAATGGCCTAGAAATCGCTGGAGGCGAAATCTGCCACGCTGGTTTTTCATCACTACAACGCGTTGATGCATGGGAATTCGTCTCTCAACAAATCTCCCTCGGCAAGTATACCGAATTGTCGTCAAGTAAAAACTCACAATAGAGTTAGGACAAATCCCACAGGGATTGATTGGTCAAGCAATTTTAATTGGAAGAATGCTCTAGTTGAGCTAAGCAGAAAGTGGATGGTGAATTGCAGAAAATTAAATGGCGGGAAAATAAATGACAGAAAATAAAGTGCAGAATCTTAAATGAGAAATGGGATGATTAGCATGAAAGTAAATAACAGAAAATAAAGAGAATGGGTAAGATCAGAAATGGAGAGTTCATTGGGTTCAGGAGGTATTGTATTCTCCGGATCAAGTTCATTTTCATCTCTTCCTCAATCAATGCATTCATTGATCTCCTTGGCAATCTTAAGTGACTGAATCTCAATTCCTTGGTAATCCAATATCTCTAAACTTGAACAATTTTCCAATTCCTTGATTTAATTGCTCATGGGAAGAGATGAAGTTTGGTCACTGATTATACCACATGTATTTCCAAATCAAAGTGTTGGTAAGGTTAAATGTCACAATACCCATCCAAACCCTAATTTGGTCCAACATGAGAAAGTATTTCTAGCATGATCTCCTCATCCCTTTTCCAAGGCTCAGAGGAGATCCAATTATGGAGAGTTTCTTTCCCAAGATAACAATCCAATTAGCTGAAGATCGAAAGCTTTCTAGTAAAATCAAGAGAAAAGAAAGAAGAAGATTAATGAAAACTATGATTGATCCATCAAATTACAACAGAGCTCCCTAACCCAATGAAAGGGTTTAGTTGTTCATAGCTCTGGAAAAAGGAAATAAAGAAGAAGAAAGATACATTCTAACTCTAGAAGTTGCAGAAAAGTAAAATACAGAGTGTAGTTTTCTCCAATGTGCCAATCTCTCTTCTAGTTCAAAACTACCCTTATATACTACTCTTCTTGGTCTTCTAGTCAATTTTGCAAGTTTTGGATATGGGCCTTTGATCTTAAGTTGAAGCAGTTGGGAATCTTCAGTGGGCTCAGCTTTAGTTGTAGAGAGAAAGTAATGTAAGCATGGACTTTGGCTTGGGGCGTTAGTGGCATTAACGCTAAGTGACATTATGGGTTCGAGAACGTTAGTGGCACTCACTTTTCTCACTAACGTTCCCACCACATGGCCTACGTTAACTCCAACGTTAGTGGTACTAACGTGACCACTAACGTTGCCTTACAAACCTTCTCAAGCATTATTGGGACTCACCTTTCCCAATAACGTTGCATTGTGCCCCTAGCCCCCATGTTAGAGCTCACGTTAACTAAGTTAACGTGGCTCTTAACGTGGTTATGTCTCATCTTCGCAAGCATTATTGGGACTCACCTTTCCCAATAACGTTGTCTTGTGCCCCTAGTCTTCACGTTAGAGCTCACGTTAACTAAGTTAACGTGGCTCTTAACGTGGTTATGAATGCCATCCCAAAGTTAGTGACAAAGGTGAGTGTCACTAACGTTGGCTCATCAATTTCATTCCACATTAACTTTCACGTTAGTGGTCTTAAGGTGACCACTAACGTGGGCAATGCAAGCTTGATCCAACGTTAGTGACAAAGGTAAGTGTCACTAACGTTGGCATTGTTCCTCTCTTCCACGTTAGAGTCCACGTTAACTAGTTAACGTGGCTCTTAACGTGGTTCATTGCCACATCTTGGAGCGTTAGTGGTGATCGCAATTACCACTAACGTTGGAGTCCTTTTTTGTCTCCACGTTAACTACCACGTTAATGTAGTTAACGTGGCAATTAACGTGAGCTCATGATGGCTTCGAGGGCATTACTGGTGTTCACTTTTCTCATTAACGTTGCACACTTATCCCTATTCCACGTTAGTACCTACGCTAACTAGGTTAACGTGGATGCTAACGTGGCTCTTCCTTGCTTCCTTTGTCCTGAAATTACACAAATAAAGTGCAACAAGGTTCTAATCCAAGTCATGAAATCCTGCATCATCCATATTAACCTTCAATCTTTGCATAATTCTCATGAAAATAATGTAAAATTCATAATATTTGTCTAAATCAAGATGTAAGTGTTCTTTTACCCAAAACTTACTTATTTCCTAAGAAAATGCATGAAACTACCTTAAAATAAAAGAAAAGGTCAGTGAAACTGGTCTAGATGCCCTGGCATCACAACACCAAACTTAAAGCTTGCTTGTCCCTAAGCAAGTACTGAAACATGAATGTTGAATGAAAAGGCAAGAGGAATGAATCATTATTGTGGAAGTTAAATCCTCCTTAGTTTTATGGAGTTTCATGCATAGCAACTTAGGTTTATTCCTTTACCAGGTTTCAGACCTTTATCATACCTTGAACACTTGCTTACTTACATCCCCTGAGACTTCCTAGTTATTGATCCTTCCTTCTTTTGTTTTCTCAAGATTTATTGCATTCTTCCTTTGGCTAAGTGCTCTGTAAGAGGGCGACTCTTTATGATAAGCTTTCAGTCAACACTCCCGAACCAGTTGGTTCAAGGTGCTAGGTGTTGAAGACACCCCTAAGGACTTACTCCCTCAAGTCTCTTTCCCTCATACATACACACTACAGGCACATGGTTTGTTATTTTTCTTCTTGAGACCTTGGTGTCCAGCACCTCTTTGGGTTACTAAATGTTCTGTAGCAAGGGTTACTCTTGATAGTAGACTTTCAGCTGATAATCCCGAGTTAGTTAACCCAAGTTACCAAGTGATAAGGCACTCCTGAGAGCTTATTCATCCAAGTAAATCCCCTATACATGAACACCACAGACACATGACTCCATCTTAAACCCTTAGTGCCTAGCATTGTTCTTATTGTGTTCTTTCCTTTTTCACTTTTATTGCTCTTTCTCTTTTTTATTGGGATCTTATTATTTAGTTAGTCTCAAAGGATGTGTTTCAAGCATAGGATTCAGGATAGATAGTTGCCTTCTTTCCTTGTTTGGTGAACCAACTTAGCTTACTAATCTTCCTACCACAAACATATAAAATTTACTTCACAAAATAACTCCACTCTTGTTTTTCATAACATTTCTTTTCATTTGGCTTAAGGACAAACATACAAGTAAGCAAGATGAAGTTGAAAACCAGGGACACTAGACTAGTAATCATAGACTTTAACAACAATGAAACTTAAATGCAGAATTGAAAATCCTAAACTACTATGGAAGCATGTTCTATTTCATACATGATTTTCCTTATTTAAAGCTTGAAAAGGTAGAGAACAAGGAAGAACTCCTACTTCAACTCTAAACATTATAATGAAGCAGAGTTTAGTGCAATACAACCTCTTATTGATATCTTATTTCTTTTCCGTCAGCATCCTTCCTGCCCTTTTGGATGTAGATGTTTTAAGAGGTTGATTGAATTCTTGAGAGGATTTGAGTGGAAGTTGTTTGTCCTCCCAAACACTTGAGATCTCGTTAGCCTGCATGTATGCTTAAAAGTTCTTGGAATTCAATTGGTGTGTGAACACCAAACTTAGTTTCCTGCCTACTAAAATAGGTTAAATTCATGCAAGGAACCTTATGTGCTTTTATTAAGCAATTGACTACAAAATAGACATTAAACTATTGTTAGGTGGTTTCCTGATTGGTTGGAGCTAGTAACTAGTCAATCCAAGGATTCAGATGTGTTCCTTAACACATTCCTTGATGGAGTACCAACTTAGAATCACACATTCACCTTTGGATTGCTATGGTGTGGAACACCAAACTTAGCTCCTTGCAATACAGAGAAGCCACTTCACCCTTTTATTAAACTATTAGGAAGAGAAAATTACCTCTGGTTGGGTTGCCTCCCAACAAAGTACTTTTTTAATGTCGCTAGCTCGACAGTTGCTTCCTTAGTTGAGATGGTACTTCAGTTTGGGGCCCTCCCCTGTGTTGCCTAGGTAGTGTTTAAGTCTTTGTCCATTCACTGTGAACGTTCTCTTTGAATCTTCCTCCATGATCTCTATGTGTCCATAAGGTGAGACTTTTGTGATAAGAAAGTGTTCTGACCACCTTGATTTGAGTTTTCCAGGGAATAGCCTCAGTTTGGAATTGTAGAGGAGTACTTGTTGCCCTTCTTCGAAGCTCCTTGGAGCCAGTTTGAGGTCATGCCTCCTCTTTGCTTTTTCCTTATAGATCTTGGTGTTTTCATAGGCTTGAGACCTAAATTCCTCCAGTTCTTGCAACTGCAGAATTCTTTTCTCACCAGCAGCAATGCTATCAAGGTTCAGCAATTTGAGAGCCCAAAAGGCTTTGTGCTCCAACTCCAGAGGTAAATGACATGCTTTTCCATATACCAGTTGATATGGGGACATTCCTATTGGTGTTTTGAAGGCTATCCTGTATGCCCAAAGAGCGTCATCTAGTTTTTTTGACCAGTCCTTTCTAGATGCTCCCACAGTCTTTTCTAAGATCCTCTTTAACTCTCTATTGGATATCTCAGTTTTCCCGCTTGTTTGGGGGTGATAAGGTGTAGCAACCTTATGTTTCACCCCATATCTCATGAAGAGGGCTTCTAAAGGTCTGTTACAAAAATGGGTTCCTCCATCACTGATAAGGGCTCGTGGGACTCCAAAACGGCTAAAGATATTTTTCTTGAGAAAGTTCATGACCACCTTGTTGTCATTTGTTGGGGTTGCAATAGCTTCCACCCACTTAGATACATAATCTACTGCTACTAGGATGTATTTGTTTGAATAGGAAGTTGGAAAGGGTCCCATGAAATCGATTCCCCACACATCAAACAATTCGAGCTCTAGGATGAAGTTTTGTGGCATTTCGTTTTTCTTGGGTAGATTTCCAGCCCTTTGGCACTCATTGCAGCCCCTTACTAGCTCTTTTGCATCCTTGAAAAGAGTGGGCCAGAAGAACCCACACTACAATACCTTGGCTGCAGTCCTTTCTCCTCCGAAGTGACCCCCAGAGCAAGAGCCATGGCAATTCCACAGGACTTCTCGTCCTTCTTCTTCTGAAATGCACCTTCTAAGAATCCCATCTAAGCACTTCTTGAAAAGATATGGCTCATCCCACACGAAATACTTAGCATCATTAATGAGTTTTCTTCTTTGGTTTCTGTTGATTCCTGGGGGTAGATCTCTAGTTGCCTTAAAATTTGCAATGTCTGTAAACCAGGGTGCCTTGTGAACCAGCATTAATTGTTCATCTGGAAAGAACTCATTTACACTTGCTTCGTGTGTGCTGCTTTTCTCACAAGGGATTCTAGACAGATGATCTGCCACTTTGTTCTCCACTCCCTTCTTGTCTCTGATTTCAATATTAAATTCCTACAACAACAAAATCCACCTTATCAATCTTGGTTTTGAATCTTGCTTAGCAAACAGATACTTAAGTGCTGTGTGATCAGTGAAAACAATTACTTTAGATCCAATAAGGTATGATCTAAACTTGTCAAATGCAAAAAACCACTGCCAGCGATTCCTTTTCAGTGGTGGTGTAATTTTTTTGGGTGTCATTAAGGACTTTGCTGGCATAGTATATAATATGCACCAAATTATCTTTTCTCTCCCTAACACTGCTCCCACTGCAAAGTCTGATGCATCACACATCAGCTCAAATGGCAGGTTCCAATCAGGTGGGGCAATGATAGGAGGCTGAGGATAGTCTCTTTTTTAAATTTTTAAATGCTAGCATGCATCCCTGGTCAAATACAAATGGGGTGTCTGACACAAGAAAATTACTCAGGGGCGTGGCTATTTTTGAAAAGTCTTTTATAAATCTTCTGTAAAAGCCAGCATGCCCGAGAAAACTTATAATTTCCTTGACATCACTAGGTGGAGGTAATCTTTTAATTAGTTCCACTTTAGCTCTGTCCACCTCAATGCCTTGTTTAGAAACCTTATGACCGGAAACTATTCCTTCTGTCACCATGAAGTGACATTTTTCCCAGTTCAAGACCAAGTTGGTTTCTTGGCATCGTTTTAATACTAAGCCGAGGTTATCCAGGAAATCAGGGAATGAATCTCCAAACGCTGAAAAGTCGTCCATGAAGACTTCTATGAACTTTTCTACCATATCTGAGAAAATAGAAAGCATGCAGCGCTGAAAGGTTGCAGGCGCATTGCATAGCCCAAATGGCATGCGCCTATAAGCAAACACTCCATATGGCAGGTAAATGATGTTTTCTCTTGATCTCTTGGATCAACCACTATTTGGTTATATCCTGAATAACCATCTAGGAAAGAGTAGTAAGTATGTCCTGCAAGTCTTTCCAGCATCTGATCCATAAAGGGGAGTGGGAAGTGATCTTTTCTCGTGGATGCATTGAGTTTTCTGTAGTCAATGCACATTCTCCATCCCGTGACAGTTCTTGTAGGTATGAAGCTCATTCCTTTTGTTAGGCACCACTGTGATTCCTCCTTTCTTCGGAACTACTTGAACGGGACACACCCATGGGCTGTCAAAGATTGGGTAGATTACCCCTACTTGCCACAGTGGTGCACGAATTTGCAATCCGTATAACTAACCAGCAAGTGCACTGGGTCGTCCAAGTATACCTTACGTGAGTAAGGGTCGATCCCACGGAGATTATTGGTTTGAAGCAAGCTATGTTTATTTTATTAATCTTAGTCAGGATGTCAACAAGGTTATTTGGATTTAATTGTAAGAAGTAAAAGTGTTTGGAATAAGTAATTGTTACTTTATTAATGGAGAATATGTTGGGGTTTTGGAGATGCTTTGTCCTCTGAACTTCAACTCTTCCTTGAAATCCTTTTCCACACACAAGGCTCCTTCCACGGCAAGCTGTATGTAGGGTGTCACCATTGTCAGTGGCTACCTCCCATCCTCTCAGTGAAAACGGTCCAGATGCTCTGTCACAGCACGGCTAATCAGCTGTTGGTTCTCGATCATGTTGGAATAGGATCCATTGATCCTTTTGCGTTTGTCATCACGCCCAGCAATCGCGAGTTTGAAGCTCGTCACAGCCATTCAATCCTTGAATCCTACTCGGAATACCACAGACAAGGTTTAGACTTTCCGGATCCTCAAGAGTGGCCGCCATCAATTCTAGCTTATACCACGAAGATTTTGATTAAGGAATCTAAGAGAAGCTCATTCAATCTGATGTAGAACGGAGGTGATTGTCAGGCACACGTTCATGGATTTTAGGAAGGTGATGAGTGTCACGGATCATCACCCTTCATGTTTAAGCACGAATGAACATCTTAGATAGGAAACAAGCGTGTTTGAATGGAAAACAAAAGTAATTGCTTAATTCATCGAGACGCTGCAGAGCTCCTCACCCCCAACAATAGATTTTAGAGACTCATGCTGCCAAAAGGTACAAATTTCAGATCTAAAATGTCATGAGTACAAATAAGTCTCTAAAAGTTGTTTAAATAGTAAACTAGTAACCTAGGTTACAGAAAATGAGTAAACTAAGATAGATAGTGCAGAAATCCACTTCTGAGGCCCACTTGGTGTGTGCTAGGGCTGAGACTAAAGCTAAGCTTCTCACGTGCTTGGGCTGTTCCTGGAGTTGAACGCCATGTTGTAACGTGTTTTGGGCGCTGAACTCCAACTTGTAA